>SEYY01008006.1:37500-38842 GCA_009176605.1 Armadillidium nasatum
TTTATTCCCCTTAACCCCTTAATATTTTCAGTCCCATCCATTTTCAACCTTTTCCTTAAACATTTTTTTTTCACATATTTCGATCTCTTTGGTACTCCTCTCAAGAAGAGAAAAATTCCTGTGTCAGCGGTAGCTGGCACTGGGTGTAAGGCACTTTTGCAAGTGGCCTCTTTGTAAAATTGCAATGTTGCAAGGTGCCGTTGGTGCCATCGATGATGACGTATCACAAATGTGTTTATGTGCATGTGACATATGTCTTCAAATTCATCCACTTACGCACACACACACACATCTTGTGACGTCATAGGACTGGGTCGTTATGACACAATGACGTCATCCATCCCCCATCTTGGATTTCTCTTGACAGAGTGACTTTGCAGCAACCTCCAATTTTTGACCACATGAGTTTACATCTTCACCATCTTGTATTTTTCTTGCTACGTCGTTTTTGCAGCCATCATGAATTTATTTCAAGATTGAACTACATGTTTTCCGCCATCTTGAAATTTTTCCGCCTCTTTTCTTAACTACACCGTAGCTCCAGCTATTGATTGAAATTTGAATTCTCAGTATTCCCAAACCAGAATAATAACACAAGCTATCAAGACCAGTATTCGAAGCCTCAGCTTTGGATTTTGGAATGCCCCCTCCTTGAAATGGGCTCTGCCCGTGAGTGGTGGCAACATGTAAAAAAAAAAAAAAAAATTACCACCGCACCAAAGAGGATCATCCCTTAGAGAGTACAATTTGCTCAATTTATGCCCCACGTTTTACTTTTACTTCACATCTTTATTCGTGGGAATTTAAAATTATTTCTACTTTGTTGATTCTATAATCATGACATCAAGCTTATATTACCGTTGGCATATATTATAACGTAATATTTTTTACATAACTATTATTTAATCGCTGTTAACAAATGAACTCATTTATCGTATTATTGTGACGTCACATATTTCACATCGTTTTGTCACCATCATCACGTGAATTTCATTTCAATGATACTTGTGCAATGTGTTTAAAATATCCTTGATTCCATACTTATGATGTAATAATACTATAGTAACAGTATGTGCTAGCATAAGTAATGCCCTATAATAGGATTGGTAATTGTTGAAAATATGTAATGATACTGCTGAAGTAATACGTGTACCTCTTTTTCAAAGAACATGAATTCGAAAACTGAATGGGGAGAAAGATGAATAGAAATTACTGAGGTGTTGCTTACCCAATGAAAAAGTGGAGATGACTTGTTTGTTCACTCAATGTCACTCCGGTTAACGGTATTCTGTGATGGTACTATTGAGAGAAATTTTCACCATATTGAAAAGACTTGTAAATA
>SEYY01008007.1:0-15000 GCA_009176605.1 Armadillidium nasatum
GAGGTGGCTGGAAAGAAGGAGGCACCACAACGGGCAATCCCGGGATTTCCAGCATCCACACAAAATTCGTGTGAAAGTAGGGCACCACCTTGTGCAACAAGGTCGAAGCAATGAGGGTGGAATGCGAGAGGCCAATTCCCTTGAGCACCTGCCATTGTAGTATCTATAGGAAAGATAGAAAGCATAAACGTCTCGTCCCAGAGAAAGAAGGTCAAGAGAGTTTGAAAGTAGGGAACAATTTTTTAATATTTTAGCCTAGGACTCAACCCTATCAAAGGGAGAGTAGGAACCTGAGCCTCCCCCCCCAAAAATGTAAGAACAGTACTCCATACAAAGGCGAATAAGACCCTTATATAATTGGAGTAACTTCACAGAGGAAAAAAAATCCTCGCAACCTGAATAGTACTAACAGCTTCTTAGGGAAATGTGCAGAAGATGAGTTTTTAAAGAGTTGAATTTCACAAAGTTGCTATGACACCACCAGGAAATCCTATCCAGATCGACAATAGAATCGGAAAGCTGAAGACCAGAGACAACTCTAGAAGCAAAATGAGGGAGCAGATTTGAAGTGAGCAGAAGAAAGTAGAGTTGATTCATCAACATAAGAGTCAACGAAGTTAAAAGTGCATTTGAGAAGTTCGATAATAAAAAGTAAGAATAAAGTTGGAGATAAAACAGAACCCTGAGGAACATCACAGTTGACAGAAAAAAAGCTAAAGAAAAAAACTAAAGGAAATAAAATCTTATATGACCAAGGAAAAATTTAGGCGCTAATGGTATCCTAAACAGAGCGGCTTTCTCTCTGTTATAGTATGTATGCTCTTTGGTTTTTCCTTCAGATAATTGCAAAATTAATTTACAAAAGATTTTTAAAAATTATAACAAAACAAAAACTATATTGAAAGACAGAATGGCGGTTTATAAAAAATGAAGGGGAGATTCTATCGAGAAAAAAGAAAAGAAAAATCTTACTAATGTTTTTTTACAAGTTTAGCCGTGACCTTCCTCTCAGTGTTCTTTCCTTTGCTCCTTGAACCTGTCAAGTGTTGTGATGTTTTGAATTTTTTATAGAATTTTGAAGGTTGAATCTAATTCCTAAAACTCCATCTAGCAGATTTTAGAAGAAATATAATATAGACTTACTTTTGCCAGATTTGATGACAATAAATATACTATTTTATCAATAGAGTTGAAATTTTAAAGTGTTCTCTCCTGTTAAACTTAAAGCAACTGAAGAAGTTAGGTTATTTGGAAAGCATGTAAGTAAATGTATACTTGGTGGTAGGCAATATCATATTGTATTATAATATTATTTCGTGATCTCTAGTAATGAAGTTATCTCAAATTTATATATATATATATATATATATATATATATATATATATATAATATATATATATATATATATATATATATATATATATATATATATATATATATATATATATATATATATATATTGAGAGATAGCTTCATTACTCCCCCTTTTCAAGGAAAGCTGTATGAGTGGAACCACCCCAGATGCGTGAGGCGTACTCCATAAAGAGGCTAATAACACCTCTATAAAGAGCAAGCAACTGGGTGGAGTGAGGAAGTTCTGAAGGCGCCTCAGAAAACCCAACCTCTTAGAAGCTTGTTTAGAAAAAGAAATAATGTGATCTTTCTCTGAAAGATCATGAGAAAAAGAAACACCAAGAATGTTAAGGACAGATGAAGTCTTGATTTGTGTGTTTTCGAAGAAGATATCATAGTTGTGTGGAAGATGGTGTCGAGTAGAAAGATGGAGGAATTGGTTTTGGTGGCATTGAAAACGACCATGTTTTCTCTGCCCCAATTTGAAATGCGATATAGATTAGAGGTCAGCTGCTCCAAGGCAACCCTCCTTGCTGTTGTTGAGAGGGGCGCCTTTCAAATTGAAAAGAGTAATGAAGGGTGGAGTCACCAGCATAAGAGTGGTTAGGAGATGAAGTAACAGAGAGAAGGTCATTAATGAAAAGCAGAAAAAGTGTTGGGGATAGGACAGATTCTTGAGGAACACCACTATTAATAGATTTAAAGGAAGAACGATGGCCGTCTGCAAGAGCTGCTATAGAAAGACCAGAAATTAAATTAAAGAGAAGGTCGCAAAGAGAAGGGTAGATTCCGAAAGAGGGAAGTTTGGAAATCAAAGCTTTGTGCCAGACTCTATCGAAAGTTTTCGATATGTTCAGCGCCACAGCAAAAGATTTACCGAAATGCAGAAGAGGGGGGAGGACCAAGAGTCAGAGAGAAAGGAAAAAAGATCACCAGTAGAGCGTTTCTTACGAATGCCATATTCACGATCAGAGATAAGATTAGAAGAATTGAGATATTTCTAAATCTTCCTGCTAAGAATAGATTCGAAAATTTTTGAAAGGAAGGGAAGTTAAAGAAATGGGACGGTAGTTAGAGGGTTGGGAGGGCTCCCTCTCTTTGGCACAGGCTGAATAAGCGCATGTTTCCAGCAGTAAGGGAATGTTGAAGTAGAAAGACATAAACGAAATAGTTTACCAAGGCAGGGTGCAAGCTCTGAAGCATAAGTTTTGAGAACCACAGGAGGAATACCATCAGAACCTTACGCCTTCTTAGTATTAAGCTCAGTGAGAGCAGAAATGACGTCTTGAGAAGAAATTACAATTTTAGACATAAATGAGTTGGAGAGGGTTGAAGGAGTAGGAACAGCTCCGGAATAGTCTGAGGTGAATTAGAGGCAAAGGTTTGAGCGAAAAGTTCAGCTTTAGAGGAAGGCAAAACGGGAGTTGTACCGTCAGAAAATACTAAAGGAGGGAAAGAGGAAGAAGCAAAGTTAGAGTTGACATTTTTTGTAAGAACTAGAAAGATTGTTTCATTTTAAACGGAGAAATGAGTTTTTGGTGTTTGGGAGAATAGATTTTGCACTATTCTGGGATGAAATGTAAACTGCGTGAATTTCTTGAATTTGATGACGACGTTAGTAACTGAAGGCTGCATCCCTGCGGCGGATAGCACGAGATGAGTTAAACAAAGGTTTGTTAGTTTATATATATATATATATATATATATATATATATATATATATATATATATATATATATATATATATATATATATATATATATATATATATATATATATATATATATATATATATATATATATATATATATATATATATATATATATATATACTTTTTCATAAAAGTAGCACCACTTGTATTAATAGTTTGAGATAATGAAATAGTTTTTTCGAAAAAAAAAATATTTTCATTGCAAGTTTCTACGTAACTTGTTTGTAATTTTGGGTATTTGGAATTGATCTCGCATTTACAGTTTAGTAATATCATGTTGCAATGGAAGAGAAGTTTCTCTAAAGTTTGGACTGCAGGTTTACTATACTTAGCCTAATGTCTTGATGGTTATGCTATGATAACATCACTACAACCATGGAGAGAAGGTTTTATGTTTAATAGCATTTTAATTCTTGCTACTCTTTACTTGTTTGGAGTTTTCCTTCTTCAGTTCAACAGCCTGTCAAGAATTGTAGGAACTTTAATGATATATATAGCATATATTGAATTGGTTAGTATAGGAGACGTTCTCCTGTACTAGAGAACTTAACACGTATGGCTTTCATTCGGTATAATAATAGTGTTCATTCTCATAAAGACAGAACATCATTAGGAGAAATCAGAAGCGCATTCCAATACTTGCGCGATACGAACTTACATGAAATCTCTGAAATTTCTTCAAGCTGTTGCCCACATTATATTTTCACAAAAATTAATTGCTTTCATCCCTTGGGCTATAAATGTTGAAATAAATACGGAAATCATGATTATAACTACTGTTGTAGTTTACATTTTCGTGTATATCATTAACCTTAAGGAACTTACGCATATCGGAGTACTTACGATCGCTACATTAGATATAGTGAACAACCTGCAATAAACTATCCCATTTTTAATGGACGGAAACCTACTAAAACAGCCGTTCTTAATACACGAACTTTCAATGTGCATAGCTACCATTGCTGCCTCTTTCTACTTTTTAATTTCACCTCTGAAATCAACTGAACAAAAGCCTTTAAAATCCGGTAATCAACCTCAACAGCCTGCCGAATTGAGAAAGGAACTCAGTTAGTTCAAAGATTAACCCCAGAACAACGAATTTGCCCTCAATCCTTTCAGATTTGGTGTGGATTTACAGAACGCCCAAAGAGAAATGAGAAATCCAGGAAGTTTTGATATGTTCATATGACAACTTATTGTTACTACTTCTACTGCTAATAATAATAAAATTAAATAATATCTTATTGTTACTACTAATAATAATACTGATAATTAATAATAATAATAATTATAATAATAATAATAATAATAATAATTATAATGATAATGGGACTTCAGGTAAAACATGTATTACTCAATAAAATGTAGAAAATAGCTTTTTAAAATATTTAATTTCATAATCCCACAATAAAATTTTTCATTCTCTCTCTCTCTCTCTCTCTCTCGCTTTTATAGGTGACTTATTACTTATAATAAAAATGTTATAGAAGAGCTTTTATTTCAGATGAGGTACTTTTTAACTCCGAGTTAGGCGTTATGCACATTTAGATATAGGTCAGGTTAGGTCAAGTAAATATGATAATACTCTTAAAGAAAACCTATGGGTGTGTTCTACTGTCAAAATTCTTTAAAGAACTTAAAGATTCTGCAAGCTAATTGTTCCACGAATCATGTTCCAAATGTCCTGCTGCATCAATTTTCTGTTCGCTACAGTGAAAATTGAAGATAGAAATTTGTCTTTTTAATTTTTGTTGACTCAATCTCGAACGGTCACGTGTTGTAAATAGACATAGAGAAGTTAGGACAAGACCTTTTTATAGCGTAAAATCTTTAGTAAATATTTTTTTTTTTCAAATAAATTTGAATGCAAATTATTACAGATATTTTGTTCACTTGGAACATGTTTTATTGAATGAAATGACATAATTCTAGTGAATGACCAAAACCGAGTGAAAATTCGTCCTCAGCCACACAAATCACCTATAATTCAGTGTCAAATCTAATTCAATTCACAAAGAACTTTTCCCCAGTATTTTCTTCATAGCATATTCTGTTCATTAGTTTGTTTTAAATGAAGTAAATTGATTATTTTCAATTATTCAGAATTTCATGGATGCCGCCAAAGCCTGTTAGAAACCTTTGTTTGTTGCAAATGTTATTTTATTTTCCTAAATTTGGCCTTTCTGATGCTGATTAATTTAAGAGATTACTTAAATTAATAATTGATTGATTAAATATGATTTATATATATATATATATATATATATATATATATATATATATATATATATATATATATATATATATATATATATATATATATATATATATATATATATATATATATATATATATATATATATATATATATATATATATATATATATATATATATATATATATATATATATATATATATATATATATATATATATATATATATATATATATATATATATATATATATATATATGAACCGACCGGGGCGGCCCGGCCCCGGCTAACCCCGGCCATTTTTACTGACCCCGGTCCCGGCCCCGGCTAAAAATCAGGGAAAACCGGGGTTTGCCTGCCGGGGTTAAAATGACAAATTATACTTGAGGGGACAATCCAATTTCAAATTTTTTTTAATTTTCAGCCGATTCTCCTGAAATTTTCTGTGTATATAGCTTTTTCCCCTGTGAAAATTCTAGCGTTTTTCTGAGTCTATAACTGCTAAAAAGTGTTTTTTTTTTTTTTTTGGAAATTTGACCCTTTTCAAATGAGTAACGGGGCCAAACCACTTTTCGGAATGACCTGAAATTTGGAATATATATTTATTATTCTATTGGCAACAAAATCTTGCAATATACATTTGTTCCCAGAGATATAAAAAAAATGTTATAAGCCCAAAACTGAACAACTATCGAATTTTTTTTTTTTTTTTTTTAATCAACCTTTTCGGTAAAATAAAATTTAAAACAAAACTACAACTATAACATTTCTTATTTTTGGTGGGTGCATAGAGGAGGAATGGGGCTACAAATTCTTTTATATACTTTATTCGATATGGTTCGTTGGTTTCGAGATATAGCCTGTCTCAAAAAAGTTAATTTTTGACCAAATTTCAAAAATTTCCAAAGTTAGAGAGGTTATACCTAGCATCAAACAAAGAGCATTTAATAATGTACTAAATAAAAATTGTAGCCCTGTCACTCCTCTAAACAATATCAAAAAATAAAGAAATTAATAGTTAGCGTGTTTTTTAAAATAATTTTTTTCCTGAAGGGTACGATTTAAAAAAAAAAAAAAATTTCAAGTGCTTATAAAATTTTTTTCTAGATGTGAAATCAAAAACTGTTCTCACCAATGCCAGAAATTGGGGCTAAGATTATTCAGTTAAATTTTTAGCTCATGTGGACCAGTGTTTGACTCCTCTATTTCATTTTTTTTAAATTTTGGGTCCAAATAACTTTAAAACCGTTATAGACTCAGGAAAATGCTCGAAATCAACTCAGAACTTTTGGAAAAAATGCATATACCTTGAAAATTTCAGCTCAATCAGTCAAATAATAAAAAAAAATGCAAACAAAAATATAAGAAAATTTAGATTTTTCTTCTTGCTTTTTTAAAAATTTTCTCTTTTTTTCTGTTTCTTTTGACAGCTCCTTTTCTGCTAGTGAATGTTTGTTTTTGTGTTTTGATTTTAAATGCCCCCATAAAGTTTTGGTTGAAAAATTTTTACTTGTGGCACCCGGAGATCCTCTTCTAATTTTTTGACTGCAGATGTTACATTTTATTATTTTGAGCCTATCCTGAAACATTGTAAAGTACTCCCATACAGCTGAAGCTGATCTTTTAACCATATTGATTGAAAGTATAAACAAAATAATAATTTTGAAATAATATAGCTAATTGATACAAGTTTGATACATAGCAATAATATAACAACTATATGTATAAAAATAGGTTATATTGAATCATTATTATGAATCAAAAATGTTTTATTTTTAAATTTTGCACTTTTTATTACAGAAAATCTGTAATTTTCTGAAAAATTTTCGGAGAAAATGCATATAATCATTAATTTCAGTGAATGTTGGCTTTTCTACGCCTTTCTATTAATTAAATAAACCTCAATTAAATTTATATCTAAATTTTTTAACCCAAAATTTCAGTGCTTTTAATCTATTTACAACTTTTAAGCAACCCCGGCCAGAACCACCGGCCCCGGCCCCCTGCCCCGGTCGGTCCCTATATATATATATATATATATATATATATATATATATATATATATATATATATATATATATATATATATATATATATATATATATATATATATATATATATATATATATATACGTTTGTTTATATAGATCAGCAGATATTTATTTACAGCAGTGTTCCACGAAAATAAGATTCTTTAAGATTTTAACAGCAGTTTCACTTAAGTGTGGCGTCGCTTATATTTTTGTGGAACACTCTTAAAAAACTCCCTGGTGAATTCTTTCTCCTGTTCCGATACTGTTTCCGGATCCATCGTTTGAAATTTACCAGGTCCCATCTCAGACCGAGTTTTGACTCCAGATCTTTTTATATTCACTTTGGACTACAAGTACGAAGAAATAATTTGATAGAACCTACTCAGAAATATTACTACAGTACTTTAATTCCTATTCCATCCAAAACCTTATGCTTTTGTAGTTTTTGCCCCCAGTTCCTCTCTGGATCCAGCTCCCGTTCGGTAGTTCTGGTTCAGAAACTTTTTTATATATTGATTTCCACCCCCCCACAAAAAAGAAAAAATTAATAAAAAATAAATACATAAATAAAAATTAAAAAGTAATTTCATATTCCGTCAATCATAATAAACAAACTTTTATTAAGGAATAAGGAGTTTTCCACAGTTTTAATAAGGAGCTTTCCACGTTATCCTGTAGTGATGATGTACACTACTTCACTACTTACATATTTATTTTTTACGAGTTACTTTTCCAATTTTTTTCTCATTGATATATATATATATATATATATATATATATATATATATATATATATATATATATATATATATATATATATATATATATATTTTATGTAAATATGGTTTTTCTTTATAAAAATGTCATGAAAAGTAACTTATATTGTTACATTTATCAATTTTAAAAATATCTATAATTAAACTAGTGTAAATATTTATGCAAAGAAAATCAGTACGTAAAACTTTCCAAAAATGTATCTGAGGATTTTAATTATTTAATTATTTAAAGTCACCAATTCTGTACCTTATCCTACCTTTGATCCCCCGAGCTTGGTTGTAGAAGACAAATGGTAATAATAGTAAGAAAATTCAATCATAATTATTTATTTCAAGTAATGTAAGAAGCCTTTTCCTTCGCCAATACATAACTGAATAATTATTTTAAGTCAACAATCAATATATTTAGTATCAAGACGACAAAAAAGAAACCCCCCTCTATCCATTATATATATATATATATATATATATATATATATATATATATATATATATATATATATATATATATATATATATATATATATATATATATATATATATATATATATATATATATATATATACTAATCTTTGGGGGAAAAAGCCATAAGTCTACATATATCTCCCAGAGTTCTGAGAAGCCATTTTCAAGGAATAAAGTTGAGAATTTACTAAACTAGTACGTGTAAAGATGAGGATAGCAGTAAAGTTTCCGGTAAGAGAGATGGACTGAAAGAAACTGTGGAAAGACTGGAAGAATCAACTCTTCTCATAGGAGGAGATATGTGACACGAGAATTCAGAAACCCGATGTCGTTTGTAATATGGTTTGACTGGCAGAAGGGGATTTTATGAGTCTGTGAGAGCTGGAGTGTTGATAAAGCTAAAAGCTCTAGACACTACCATTTCAAGGAAGACTGTGCTAGTGAAACCACCTCAGATATGTGTTGTCTACTTCATACAAGGACAGCCAATGCCTCTATACAAAGTAAGAAGCTGAAGTGGTGGGAGGGAGTTCTACAAGTTTCTCAGAATAACCATCCTCTTAGAAGACTGTTTCGTTATAGGAAAAATGTGGTCATTGCAAAAGAGAATCATAAAATAATAGGAAATAACAGGAATATTTTATATAGACTAAGGTTGAAGAATTTCAGCATCTTATGAGTCCAGATGTTACAAATTTGTGGAAGGTTATGCTGAGTAGAGAGAAGAGGAAACTGCGTTTTTAAGGCTTTGAAAACAACCATGTTTTCTCTGCCCCAGTTTCAAAAAATGAGAAAGATTGTAGAGCTGTTGCCCCAATGCCACCATTCTTTTGTCAGGAATTTGAAGTTGAGTAGGATGCCTTTCTAGGTGAAAGGAATAATGAATGGTGAAACACTGTCTTGATCTAGAAAGACGAGGTGACGAATAGATAGACATTAATGATAAATAGAAAAAGAGATAGCAATAGAACATGCACTATTGAAACACCTAACAGTGGCAAACTAAACAACTGATTATATATATATATATATATATATATATATATATATATATATATATATATATATATATATATATATATATATATATATATATATATATATATATATATATATATATATATATATATATATATATATATATATATATATATATATATATATATATATATATATATATATATATATATATATATATATATATATATATATATATATATATATATATATATTATATATATATATATATATATATATATATATATAATAAAATAAAAAATAAAAAAAAAAACTTTCAAATAAAAAAAAAAAAACATGCAATTTTTTTTCTTTTCTTTTTTTTTTTTTAAATTTCAGATGTTCCTCAAGCAACATTAATCATTGATTCGGCCGCGTCAGAAGGCTTTCAGGCATCCGACGAATCAAAAGGCGGAATCCTTCGCGTAACTGAAGGCGTCACAGTCACATTTATTTGCGCTGTCAAGGCACGACCTCCACCTTATAACATATCATGGTTGCATAACGTAAGTTCTCTTATATATATATATATATATATATATATATATATATATATATATATATATATATATATATATATATATATATATATATATATATATATATATATATATATATATATATATATATATATATATATATATATATATATATATATATATATATATATATATATATATATATATATATATATATATATATATATATATATATATATATATATATATATATATATATATATATATATATATATATATATATATATATATATATATATATATATATATATATATATATATATATATATATATATATATATATATATATATATATATATATATATATATATATATATATATATATTAAGATAATTTTATATATATAATTATTTATATATATTATATATATATATATATATATATATATATATATATATATATATATATATATATATATATATATATATATATATATATATATATATATATATATACATTGTTACTTATTCTTTACATCATACAAAGTATTATTTGTTAATTCCTAGGATAATCATATGCACAATCAAAATTAGTAAAAATTAAAGTATTTCGTTGTTCATATTGTAAATTTAATTTTCTCTCATTTAATACATAAAATAACAAAGATCATTCAAAGGTTTGACAGACAAAAGATGTTTCATTTAAGATTTTTGAAATTTGAAACCTGAAGACTTCAAGAAATAATGACAATTATATGTAATAAATGCAGTTATTATATATCTAACATTATGTCAATAAAATGATACTGTTCCTACACTATTTCCAGGTGAGAGAGAGGGAGAGGGGGAAGGAGGGAGGGAGGGAGAGGGAGGGAGGGAGGGAGAGGTAGAGGGAGAGGGAGAGGGAGAGGGAGAGGAAGTGAAAGGGAGAGGAAGAGGAAGAGGTATTTGCAGAAAATTTTTAATATGAAAAAGAAAAAAATTCCAAGCTAGGAGGGGCAGCTTAAAATTTTATGGAGCTTACAGGGAAAGAAGTAGACATATTAAACTAGAAACACTTATCAAATCCATTAATATCAAAAACAAAATGAAACGATGAAAAATTCACAATATGGAACAGTTGCAAATAATTGATATTATTAAAAAAATAATTTCCTTGGGCTCATGGCATATTTATCAACTACTGTTTGAATAAAGTAATCATAATTGTCAAACAAAATTTTATGTGTACATTCATATTAGCCAGCCCGCTTAGCCTGTACTCTCCAATAGTGCTTCGTACAACCGTTTGTCGCTGGTCGTTAAGGCTGTTTGGCTGGTGCAGTAGCCGTCACAGCTGCCTTTTCAGTGTGTCCCACATGTACTCGATCAAGTTTAGGTCGGGACTGTACACGGAACAATCCAATATTCGAACCCCTACCGTGTTGAGGTAATCACCAACACATCTGGCTACGTGAGGTTAGACGTTATCCTGCATGAGGACGAAGACTTCACCGATTTAGGGGCAAATGGTATAATGTACGGTTTGCTGTATATCCGTTATGTATCGTTGCCCAGTTAGGTACCCTGTATCGAAGGAAAAGATATACCACTCCAAACCATAGCGGACCCACCCCCGAAGGGGAGTATCTCTTTGCGTTTTGCATGCGACATAGCGCTCATGACTGTTCCGATAAAACCTGGAACGTCCGTTGGAGCTGTGCAGATTGAATTGACACTCGTCCGAAAATTGGATACTCAATCAATCTTGGGGCTACCAATGCAGGTGTTGTTGTGCGAAAGCCATCCTTACTCTTCGGTGCTCCCTGGTGAGAAGGGGCCCTCTTGCCGGCTTCCGTGGGTGATATCCATGTTTCCGCGAGGCAACGTCGAATGGTACTCGTGCTAACAAGGGTCTGTTGGACAGCCTGCAGCTAGGCACGAATGTCTTGTAGTGTGCATGTCGATCGCGAACTGCCATTAACAGTATATATGTCCTATATGGCCGTTGTTACCCGTGGCCTACCTTGGCCAGGCCACATGGTGCGAGCATGTGTCAACTCGTACCTCTGTAGGACCCTTCCGATGATTATATGGGGGATCCCAAACTGTCGGCCCAGTTGGCATTTTCCGAACATTTCAGCTGCCAGTGTTTTGATTACCACACAGTCGTCGCGTGTCAAACTCCGTCGTAAACTCTCCATATTACTTGCACAAACGTTAAAGGTTGAATACTCCCGATACCCGTCATATCCGTGACGTTACCTCTCCTACCATGTCACTCACAGAATTTGGCTGGTTTACACCGTATTTCGTTTACCGTATTTCGTTATTTGGGTAGGTACGGGCACACACCTCCACACACAAGCACTCTCATTACCCTACAATGTCGTCGGGACCTCCCAACTGATAAATTGTAGATGGTGAGTTAATTTTGCTCTTTAGTATATATATATATATATATATATATATATATATATATATATATATATATATATATATATATATATATATATATATATATATATATATATATATATATATATATATTGAAAGACCTGACCATATTGTGCTTTCTTTAAAACAACCTTATTTTGTATTATTCTGTTTCTTTCATTTATACTATTATTCTTTCTTTTGAATAAATCCACCTTTATTTGAGCCTGCCCCGTCCACTGTTGACTACCATTTCAGACTTAGCCAATTCTAATCATTCATTCTAAGCACATGTCCTTACTATATTACTAACCCTTGAGTTCCTCTTTAAACTTATATGTAAGTTTCTATTCATAATACTTCTCTATGATCGACAAATATCTTGTAAGCTTTTTATTTCTAAAGATTCATTTCGTTTTTTCAACTTAGAATTTAATTCTCGAAAAAAATCACTTTTCAATATTTCTCCAAGATTACCAAGGCTATCCTCCGCAAACTTGAGATCAATCCCTTCATTCATCCTTCTGAAAACCCCCCAAAATATCCAAAGTCTAGTTTTCTGTACGTTTCACGATCTATATTTTAAATATAATGGACGAGGTAATGAGAGAGTTTCTAACAAAAACTTGGATGTTGCCTATTATTGGTTGTTAAAATGAGACATAACTAATAAAAGGAAATGCAGTTTTTATATATATATATATATATATATATATATATATATATATATATATATATATATATATATATATATATATATATATATATATATATATATATATATATATATATATATATATATATATATATATATATATATATATATATATATATATATATATATATATATATATATATATTGTATAATTTTGATTATAATATTGAAGGACACAGATATTTCCAACTAAATTCAGATTTATGTACTCACAAAATTCATTGATTTTTTTTTTTTTTTTTTTTTTTTTTTTTTTACAATGTGAAACGAAATTTCTTTTTTCTTTGACATTCTATTTTTCACAATTTATAAAAATTTTGACATAGCATACATAAATTTAAATCTCAATTTTGATTTAGCATCCAAAAACCACTTATAAATACACAAACACATATTATATATATATATATATATATATATATATATATATATATATATATATATATATATATATATATATATATATATATATATATATATATATATATATATATATATATATATATATATATATATATATATACTCAATAAGGTAAAAACTTTTTTTTTAAATTATATCCTAAAGCATTTATGTAAATTATTTCGAAAGTAGGTATAAGCTTTTAGCGAAGCTATTTTACATTCATAACGTTAAATTTAAGACATTATATATATATATATATATATATATATATATATATATATATATATATATATATATATATATATATATATATATATATATATATATATATATATATATATATATATATATATATATATATATATATATATATATATATATATATATATATATATATATATATATATATATATATATATATATATATATATATATATATATATATATATATATATATATATATATATATATATATATATATATATATATATATATATATATATATATAGAACAACTTTTCAATCCCTATATCATAGGATCCTCGTTTAAGTCCAGGATAGTGTGACAGGACCTGAATGAGAGCCCTGCAATTCTTATATTTATATATATATATATATATATATATATATATATATATATATATATATATATATATATATATATATATATATATATATATATATATATATATATATATACTATACAGAACGCTGCCACTCACGGGCAGAGCCCTTTTCAAGGAGGGGGCACACACAACGGGGAAGAAAACTCATTCACATAGGGAACTCACACATACACACACATAGGGAGAAAACTCGTTTATTCACACACACACCTAACGCTCAACCCTCAGGTGGGCTCAGACGGAAGCCTTAAAGAGTTGAAGATTAAATACAGGAGGAAAAATAGATGATGGTAGAGAGTTCCACAGAATAGAGGTGGCTGGAAAGAAGGAGGTACCACAACGGGCTAGCCTGGGGTTTCCTACGTCCACACAAAATTTGTGCGAAAGCAGGGCACCCCTTGTGCAACGAGGACGACGCAATAGTGGAGCAATTCCCTCGAGCACCTGCCATTGTAGCACCTATAGAAAAGGGATAGCGCGCCAACGTGACGTCGCAGAGATAGAGGGTCAAGAGAGTTTGAAAGTAGGGGACAGTTTATTAATCTTTTAGCTTTTGACTCAACCCTATCCAGAAGAGGAAGAGCCCCCCAAAATATGAGAACAGTACTCCATACAAGGGCGAATAAGACCCTTATATATATGGAGCAACTGCTCAGAAGAAAAAAATTCTCGCAGTCTGAACAGAACTCCCAGCTTCTTAGAGGCCGCTTTAGCAAACATTGTAATATGTGGTTTCCAAGACAGTTTGTTGTTTATGTTTAGGCTAAGAATGTTAATGTTATTTACAGGTGA
>SEYY01008007.1:20000-37500 GCA_009176605.1 Armadillidium nasatum
TATTTTTATATTTATCAAATTATTATTATTATTATTATTATTATTATTATTATTATTATTATTATTATTATTATTATTATTATTATTATTATTATTATTATTTTATTTTATTTATTTATTTTTTTTTTTTTGTGGATAAAATCGAACTATTAAATTGTTCTTTTGCACACAGCATAATATAATTTCTTATTAATCTATTATTGAATGCAATTAATTAAATTATGGGTACAGGTTATATATATATATATATATATATATATATATATATATATATATATATATATATATATATATATATATATATATATATATATATATATATATATATATATATATATATATATATATATATATATATATATATATATATATATATATATATATATATATATATATATATATATATATATATATATATATATATATATATATATATATATATATATATATATATATATATATATATATATATATATATATATATATATATATATATATATATATATATATATATATATATATATATATATATATATATATATATATATATATATATCTAGAACGCCACCACTCACGGGCAGAGAGCCCTTTTCAAGGAGGGGGCACACACACATGCACAAAGCTCAATCAAACTCACACACACACACCTAACGCACAGCCCTCAGGTGGGCGCAGACGGAAGCCTTGAAGAGTGGAAGATTAAATACAGGAGGAAAAATAAATGATGGTAGAGAGTTCCACAGAATAGAAGTGGCTGGAAAGAAGGAGATACCACAACGAGCTAGCCTGGGATTTCCTACGTCCACACAAAATTGGTGCGAAAGCAGGGCACCCCTTGTGCAACGAGGACGACGCGACGGTGGAGGAATGCGAGAGGCCAATTCCCTCGAGCACCTGCCATTGTGGTACCTGTAGAAAAGAGATAGCGCGCCAACGTCACGTCGCAGAGACAGAGGGTCAAGTGAGTTTGAAAGTAGGGGACAGTTTATTAATCTCTTAGCTTTTGACTCAACCCTATCCAGAAGAGAGGAGGAGCCGGAGCCCCCCCAATATGTGAGAACAGTACTCCATACAAGGACGAATAAGACCCTTATATATTTGGAGTAACTGCTCAGAAGAATAAAATTCTCGCAATCTGAACAGGACTCCCAGCTTCTTAGAGGCCGCTTTAGCAACCATTGTAATATGTGGTTTCCAAGAAAGTTTGTTGTTTATGTTTAGACCAAGAATGTTAATGTTATTTACAGGTGAGACGGGAGAGCCATCGAAGAGGATAGGAAAGTTAGGAGGTGTTTTTGAGAGGGAGATGTGAAAAAGTTGAGTTTTTAAAGAGTTGAATTTTACAAGGTTGCTATGACCCCACCGGAAATCCCATCCAGATCGGCAAGAATGGAATCGGAAAGTTGAAGACGAGAAGCAAGTCTAGAAGCAAAAGAGGGAGCAGATTTGAAATGAGTAGAAGAATGCAAAGTTGAATCATCAGCATAAGAGTGAACAGAGTTAGAAGTGCAGTGGAGAAGATCGTTAATGAAAAGTAAGAATAAGGTTGGAGATAAAACAGAACCCTGAGGAACACCACAGTTGACAGAAAAGGAGGAAGAGGTCGCTCCATCTACAACTGCCGAAATGGAACGATCTGAGAGAAAACTAGACAAGAGTAAGCAAAGGGAAGGAGGAAACCCAAAGGAAGGGAGCTTAGAGAGCAGCGACGCATGCCATACCCGGTCGAAAGCCTTGGATTCACCATGACATTGTCCCAGCACATTCTGAATTATATATATATATATATATATATATATATATATATATATATATATATATATATATATATATATATATATATATATATATATATATATATATATATACGAGAGAGTCTAAAAATTATCAGAAAAATGTTTTAATTTTAAAATGCGCAGTATTTTACAGACTAAAACATGTTCAAACTTATCTTTGATACTTTTCGAACAATTTCGACAACTTTCATCATTTTATCTTTTGTGAACGTTAGACTAAATTGTGATTTATTTATGTTGTCTTTTCTATGCTCATATAATGGTGAATTTTAATATTAGAGCAAACATTAAATTTCTAACCAAACTTGATTGGAAGCCTGTTGTGATTATAGCTTTATAGCAGGTTTAAGGGCTCTTCAACGTGTAAAATCGTGGTTTATGATTGGATTAAACCCTTTAAGAAAGGCAGAAAACAAGTCGAAGATGACCCAAAGAAAGGGAAACACTTCACTGCGAAAAATCAAGAAAACTTCAAACTTGTGCAAAATCTGATTAAAGAAAATCGCCGAATCAGTACTGAAGAAGTTGTCAATCAAGTTGGAATCTCGCATGGTTCAGCATTTTCCATTCTTACTGAGAAATCTTAGTGTGATAAAGCTTACAGATTGCTGGGTCAAAAACTAGTAGACTCAAAGGGCTGACCTTTCTTTAGCAATTTTAACAAAAACTGAAACAAATGAAAACATTTTTTCCGAGCGCTGTTTCACTGGAGATAAAACTTGGATTTACCAGTTTGACCCAGAGAACAAAATTCAATCAAAAGAATCTCATCCGTAAGAAACAGTTGGATCTGTGAAATTCAAGGCAGAGAGGTTCATTTAAAGGTTACGGCAACAATTTTTTGGAATTCAAAGGGAATTTTCTTAATAGATTTTTTCTTGAAGGACAGATAACTGCTCCCGCCAGTTATTATGAAGGTCCTTTACGAAAGCTGAAGACCGTACTGCTGGTCAAAACGTGTCTAGGAAAGCTCACAGCCAAATTTTGTTTCACCATGACATTGTCCCAGCACATTCTGAAAAGGCTGTCAGGGATCTTCTGAGCGAATTTCGATGGAAAACTCTCCACACCCCATTTGTAGCCTTGATTTAGTTCAATCGGATTTTTTTTGTTCCGATTATTAAAATAACATCTGAAAGGTATTTGATTTTTGTAGTTTGACAAAGCAAAAAAGTAGGTTATTACCTGGTGTCAAAGATAGCCCAAACAATTCTACAAAGAAGGAATCTACCGATGGAAACATAGATTGCAAAAGTGTTTAGATTCTAATAGAGTTTATGTAACTGTTACTTTGATAAATAAATATTTATTACGTTTTTATGAGAACGTTTTGATTCTCTATCACGCGCACACACACACACATACACGCACACATGCACACACACAAACACACACACACACACACATATATATATATATATATATATATATATATATATATATATATATATATATATATATATATATATATATATATATATATATATATATATATATATATATATATATATATATATATATATATATATATATATATATATATATATTATATATATATATATATATATATATATATATATATATATATATATATATATATATATATATATATATATATATATATATATATATATATATATATATATATATATATATATATATATATATATATATATATATATATATATATATATATATATTAGGCTTAAAACTAGTAGGCAGTTCTGAAAAAAAGTTTTCTTCTAAGTGACACCTAAGAGTATATGTGAATATAGGGAAGAGGTGGAGCCCATAACGATTCCATCTTTCAGTTTCCATATCTCTATATTGAAAATAAAATAAATACCCAGAACACAAAGTTCTATAAGTTTTCTGATATTGGCTCTATCAGAGGAATTAAACACGTAGACATTGGAGAAGAGTTTTCTTAAAATTATCTTTATAGTCTCATACAAAGGTATACTTGTAAGAAGGGACGCGACATGAAAGCTCACCATGAAGCCTTGTAAACCCAGATGCTTAATAGTGTCACAAAATTCGTAGGAGTTCGGAAAAGTGTAGTCGTTGGCGGTGAGATGAGCTAACTAGGGAACTAAATATTTAATCATTTGGTAATTCGGAGCCCAGTAACCAGTTAAGATAGATCTGAGTTATACATCTTGATTGCGCACCTTTGATAGACCATAAAGAGAGCATAAAGAATTCTTTGTAGTATATATATATATATATATATATATATATATATATATATATATATATATATATATATATATATATATATATATATATATATATATAATATATATATATATATATATATATATATATATATAAGTTATTTGTTTCATCTGAGATTACTTTATCAACACAAATGTTCCTAAGGAAGGAATTTATCTTCTATTATAAAAATAATTTTTTAAGGGAGGTTCATTTGTTACCGAAATCTTAGTTTCATTACAAAAATTAACAGTTGCAAATACTAATCATTAAAATTTCGCTAAAATAGTCAAAACAATTCATAATTATAAAATAATCGTCAAAATAATTATAACATTCATATTAAAAACAATAATAATGACAATGACAATAATAATAATAATAATAATAATAATAATAATAATAATAATAATAATAATAATAATAATAATAATAATAATAATAATAATAATAATAATAATAATAATAATAATAATAATAATAATAATAATAATAATAATAATAATAATAATAATAATAATGAAAGTTTTTAAAAAAATTAGTTTCAAAATATTTCAAAACAAGTTTTTTTTTCATCAGCTTAATATATATATATATATATATATATATATATATATATATATATATATATATATATATATATATATATATATATATATATATATATATATATATATATATTTCTTTTCCAATTTTATTATATTTAAACTGTAATTTGCAATTTGTATCAATAGAATATTTTCTTTCTCTGAAATATGACAAAAACTTTTTTCGGATAATTTCTAAAAGGTCAACCATGTGGACGGTGAAGCCTACAAGTATATATATATATATATATATATATATATTATATATATATATATATATATATATATATATATATATATATATATATATATATATATATATATATATATATATATATATATATATATACATACATATATATAAACTTTGGTGGACCTGAGGTTTATGCACAATCCACCATGGTTGGGTAGAACAAATCCTTGGTGGCTTGATTCATCTGGATTTAAATTTTACAAGCAGAGGGAGTGGATAGTAAGAAGGAACAGAGCTCCTGACTTTATTAATTTAGAGTGTGTAAGAAAATGCATAGCAGTTAAGTCTGTAAACAATGAGTCAGAGAGAGAGAGAGAGAGAGAGAGAGAGAGAGAGAGAGAGAGAGAGAGAGAGAGAGAGAGAGAGAGAGAGAGAGAGAGAGAGAGAGAGAGAATGTGAAAAGGAGCCAGAAAATTAACATATTTCACGTGAAATAAATAGATTTACGATAGTACAATAAATAATTGACAATATTCTAATGTAATTGTGAAATGTATTTTTGATATTACTTTGAAGAAACTTGTTCTTTTTATTACACAGACTTTTATTTTAGTGGTTCCTTCCAGGAATGAATAGAAAAATATCCCAGCTATTCATACCCAACACTCGTCTGTTTTACTATGAAACATTTGATCTTTCTGACCAGTTGATAAGAATTCATCTCTTTGAGAGCTTCATTTAGGTTTGAAAGTCCATGTCTGATACATGTTCCTATTAGAAATTTAATCTTTATAGTTATTTAATTAATTATACTGTGAGTGTCTGCGAATTCGGTGTTTTTTTTTCTGTCTGAACCAGATAAATACATACTATATATATATAGATTGTTGATACATCTCTTACTACATTTGAGGGAAATTTAGTTTGAAGTCACAGAGAGAAATTTTGTGTGAAAGTAAATATTTGATAAAAACAAATAACAAAAAAGTCATGACTCATTTGTGATTTTGTTAATCGGCTGACAGAAGAATTTTAGTCAAATGCTTTTCGCTATTTCTAATTATTTACCGGAAACGAAAAGACCAATGAGCAGATTGCAATTTTACTGTAAATGACTCAAAACGTCAGGGATTACTAGTAAGAGAATTAACATCGTTTAGTATCTCAACATTCCTTTGATTAAAAGGCCTGTTTCTTTCTTATGATTAAGAACTTCTCATTCCTTTGCCACCTGACTTACTGAAGTTGATTGAAAAAATGGTGAATTTTATCCTTGTGGAGAGAGAAAGAAGGTTGAAAAATGAAAGGGATCTCAATTTAATTTTTGTATTTCCTTTTTCTTAGCCTCACTTCATAAATCAATTAGTTAACTCTTAGTGAACTTTAATCAAAATATTGGCTTCGAATCTGAAAGTTTAAAACCAAGGCAGTGAGTAGTTCCATCAGAGGCAAAAGAAGTTTGAAGATATTTCATTTTCAAGACGAACAGCCTTGCAAATTTCAACAATGTGGATCTTACTTGAAAAACTAGGTACACCAACACAGTCTCATAGAGTAGTAATAGTTTAAGGTCTCTTCAAAAATATGCTTGATATTTTCCCTCTCAGTGAGATTGCCTATATATATATATATATATATATATATATATATATATATATATATATATATATATATATATATATATATATATATATATATATATATATATATATTAGGGTTGGCCGACGCACCGGGTGCGGTGCGGTGCGGTGCGTGGTGCGGTCATTTTGGTGCGGTGCGGTGCGGTGCGCAGCACATTTTCAGCAACCCGGTGCGGAGCGGTGCGGTGCGAAAGAAAAAATAAAAGTGCGGTGCGGTGCGGTGCGCAAGCGAAAATTAGAGGTGCGGTGCGGTGCGGTGCGTGGTGCGGCCTCTGGTGCGCACCGCACCGAAGTTGATGTATACTGCGATGAACATTTGTTCGTCAGATTATATATATATATATATATATATATATATATATATATATATATATATATATATATATATATATATATATATATATATATATATATATATATATATATATATATATATAATTGAAATTTTTTTACATTTTCAAGGTATCCTGACAGAAAAGTTAAAATTCTTATCTTTATTCCACCTTTCTCACTTCCTCTCGAAATTTCCTTGACAAAAAACTGAAAAAGACTGTAGAAAGACGTGTCACACTAGCCTATTTCATTGAAGGAGGTATGCGACTGTAGAGTTCAAAAGAGCAGAGCTGGTTATAGTGAGTAACACAGAAATTTGACGTGCACAAAGAGTTTGGAGAGAATTAATGTGAAAGAACTGATAAGACAAAAAGACAGACTCCATCTTTTCAAAAGCATCATGAGTGGAACCATCCCAGATGTGCAAACGTGAAAACAAGGCATCTGTGAAAAGTAGAAAAATTTCAAAAGAGCCCCAGAACATTAAACATCTTAGAAGCTTGTTTTCATAGAGAAGTATTGTAATCCTTTAAAGTTATAACGATAAAAACAAATAGCCAGAATATTTAGGGACAGACTAAAGTTTGATTTCTGTAGAATTATATCTAGTAGAAAGAGAGGATCAGAGTTTTGGTGATTGAAAATTCGCATGTTTTCTCTGCCCTCTGCGAGAAAGAGCAAAGGTTGACTACTCCAGGGTCACTCTTCTAGCGTTAATTAATTGCTGTTGACTATATATATATATATATATATATATATATATATATATATATATATATATATATATATATATATATATATATATCCTCCGGCGGGCAAAGGTCGGAGTCCTAGCAAATTCCGCCGGAGCTGGAAAAATCCAATCTTGACCGAAGGAGGACAACAAAGAATGCAAGTCAAAGGAAGTGGAGAAAACAGATAAAGGGAGTGTGTTCCAGACTTTACCAGTAGAGTATATGTAAGATTGAGCATAGCGGTTAAGTCTGGGGTCGAGAGTTGGACAGAGAAAGGATGAGACTGTGTAGAAAGACGTGTCACACGAGATCTTCTCAATGAAGGAGGTATGCGACGAGAGAGTTCAGAAGAGCAGTGTCCGTTGTAATAGCGATAGTAAAGAAAGGATGATGCAACAATTCGACTGGCAGATAGAGATTGGAGAGTTAGTAAGAGCAGGAGAGTTGATGACACGAAAAGCCCTAGACTACCCCTTCTCGAGGAGAGCTGTATGAGTGGAGCCACCCAAGATGTGAGAAGCAATCTCCATACAAGTGCGAACAGCACCCCTGTAGTGTTGAAGAATTGGATTGAAGAAATGCTGTAGGCGCCTCAAAACGCCAAACCTCTTACAAGTTTGTTTAGAAAGAGAAATAATGTGATCTTTCCAAGAAAGATCTTGAGAAAAAGAAACACCAAGAATGTTAAGGAGAGAGGAATTTTTGAATAGTGTGTTTTCGAAGAAGACATCATAGCTGTGTGGAAGATTGAGTCGAGTGGAGAGATGGTGGAACTGAGTGTTTGAAACATTGAAAACAACCATGTTTTCTCTGTCCCAATTTGAAATACATGAAAGGTCAAAGGGTAGTTGCTCCAAGGCTACCCTTCTCGAGTCTATCAACTGCTGTTGGGAGGGACGTCTTTCAAACTGGAAAGGAATAATGAAGGGTGGAGTCATCAGCACAGGAGTGGATAGGAGATGAGTTAATAGAGAGAAGATCATTAATGAAAAGAAGAAAAAGTGTTGGAGATAGGACAGAACCCTGAGGAACACCACTATTAATAATAGATTTAAAGGAAGAACGGTGGCCGTCTACAATAGCTGCTATAGAACGACCAAATAGAAAATTAGAGATAAGATCACAGAGAGAAGGATAGATACCGAAAGAGGGAAGTTTAGAAATCAAAGCTTTGTGCCAGACTCTATCGAAGGCTTTTGATATGTCCAGAGCCACAGCAAAAGGATTCACCGAAATGCCGAAGAGCGGAGGACCAAGAGTCAGAGAGAAAGGGAAGAAGATCACCAGTAGTGCGTTTCTTACGAAAGCCATGCTGGCGATCAATGATAAGATTAGAAGAATTGAGATTTTTTCAAATCTTCCTGTTATGGATAGATTCGAAAACTTTAGAAAGAACGGAGGTTAAAGAAATTGGACGATAGTTAGATGGTTGAGTAGGGTCCCCCTTCTTCGGCACATTCTGAATGAGTGCACGTTTCCAGCAAGAAGGGAAGGTCGAAGTAGAAAGGCAAAGACGAAATAGTTTACCAAGGCAGGGTGCAAGCTCGGAAGCACAAATTTTGAGAACCGCAGGAGGAATACCATTAAGACCATACGCTTTCTTAGTATTAAGCTCAGAGAGAGCAGAAATGGTATCTTTAGAAGAAATTATTATTAGGCATAAGTGAGTTGGAGGGGGTTGAAGGAGCAGGAATAGCTCCGGAATCGTCTAAGGTAGAATTAGAAGCAAAAGTTTGAGCGAAGAGTTCAGTTTTAGTAGAAGGTAAAATGTCAGTTGTACCATCAGAAGATATTAGAGGAGGGAAAGAGGAAGAAGCAAAGTTAGAGTTGACATTTTTTCCAAAATGCCAGAAAGGGCGAGACGAAGAGTAACCAGAAATATTTTTGCATTTGCGAGGGAGAAAAGTTTATGGTATTTCGAAGAAGAATAGATTTTGCACGATTCCGGGATGAAATATAAGTTGAATGGGTTTCAGGGGTTTGAAAACGACGGTAATCTCTGGAGGCAGCGTCCCTGCGGCTAATAGCGCGAGGACAAGTAGAGTTAAACCAAGATTTGTTAGGTTTAGTAGAAGGGAAAGAATATGGAATGTTCGTCTCCATGACTGAGAGAATTACCTCAGTTATGCGCTCAGCACACTCCGGGGGATCCCTCCCGCGAAAGCAATAATCAATCCATTGGGAATCAAGGAAGTACAACACAAGTCAGACCAGCTAGCAGCACAGAAGTGCCACAAACGTCTCCTTGCCAAAGGCGGGGGTCGTTCTTGTGGAAAACTTGAAGAGACAGAACAAGATACGGAGATAAGAAGGTGATCGGATGAACCCAGAGGAGGAAAGAGTTTAACAGTATATGGAGAAGGATAAGAGGTTAAGAAAAGATCAAGTATGTTGGGTTCATCACCAAGGCGTACAGGGATACGGGTAGGGAGTTGCACCAACTGCTCAAGGTTGTTCTGGATAGAAAAGTTGAAGGCGAGTTCACCGGCTGGATCATGAAAACTAGATGAAAGCCATTGGCGGTGGTGAACATTGAAAGCACCTAAAATGATGATTTCAGAGAAAGGAGAAGATAGAATGTGCTCTATTTCGGAGTTTAAATAGTCGAAGAATTTTTTATAGTCGGTAGAATTAGGAGATAAAAAGACACGAGAGTAAATAACATCGTTGCGCACATATGCGCAACAACAGCCTTTGGCTGAAAATTGAGGATAGAGACTAGGAGGTAACAGATTAAGGTTTCCTGTCAGCACACTCAAGCACCTGAATTTCGGTTAGAAACAAGAGATGGTGTTCGACAAAGGGGAAATTAGAAGATAGACTGCGAATGTTACAGAAATTAATGAAAAAAAAAGACCGTGCACCGGAGCAAACCTGACTCCGAGTCAAGGCGCACCATCCCCATCATCGGAGGCCACCAACTCCCAAGTCATGATGGGGTGAGGCGTAGATGAGGGGGCATTCTTTGGATGCCGCCCCTCTAAGCATCTCCGAGGCAGCTGTGGGTTTCGCTATTTTGAGATTTGTTTTGTTTTATAAATGTAATGTAAGAGTAAGGGCTTGTAAAATGTGGGAACATGTGAAGAATTGGGGTGGGGAGGTAGTTGGAGCAGACACTCCAGTGTGAGGCCGAGGTACACTATAGACCCTCTGAGAAGGTGAAACGCGAAAAGGAATGAACCAAAGGGCAACGGAGTGAAACGGAATTGTCTAGCCCATTAGCCCATCCTATCACTCCGTGGGTTATGTCCAATGGAGGGTACTTGCATCGCCTCGGAAGGCGCTAACCCCTCCCCTCTCTCTCTCTCTCTCTCTCTCTCTCTCTCTCTCTCTCTCTCTCTATATATATATATATATATATATATATATATATATATATATATATATATATATATATATATATATATATATATATATATATATATATATATATATATATATATATATATATATGCTTCAATTGTATATGTCGGTGCGGTGCGGTGCGTGGTGCGCTGATTTCGGTGCGGTGCGGTGCGCTTAGTTTAGCTTTTGGTGCGGTGCGGTGCGGAGCACAGCATTTTGCTTCCGGTGCGGTGCGGTGTGGTGCGCAATGAATGACAGTTGGTGCGGTGCGGTGCACGAACACCTGGTGCGGTGTGGTGCGGTGCGGTGCGGAAAATTCCGGAGCTCGGCCAACCCTAATATATATATATATATATATATATATATATATATATATATATATATATATATATATATATATATATATATATATATATATATATAGGTAATGAAAATAAAGTTTTTTGGGTACTAGTAATTTCAGAGAAAGTATATTTGCCACCTCTACTAATAACGCCGGGTTTGTTGAAGATTTTATATGTGATAGGTGGAAATTGTGTCTTTCTATTCTTAAAGAAAACAAATTTCTCGGAAAAATTAAGTTATATTCAGTGACATAAGTATCTTTGGTAGCTCACATTATTGATGTTTTGTCCTTCATTTCGTGATACAGTGATTGATTCTGAAGGTGTGTGGAAATCCGTTTAAAAAAATACTGCAATGACATAACTATATGCAGAAAATTTACAGAATTTATTAATTTGTTAAAAAAAGGTTTAAAAAATTGAGATATACAGTCGTCAACAGAAGTTCGTTCCTATTAGGATGGAAATAAATATTTATATAAAATGGAGATCATTTCATAAAAGCTCTATTTTGAATAAAAAGAAAATAAAAACATTGAGCGGGGCTTAATTGAACTGTGATTGGCTGAACCTGAAATGATCTCCATTTTATATAAATATTTATTTCCAGCTTAATAGGAACGAACTTCTGTTGACGACTGTACATGTTTTTTCCACTCATAATTTTGTCCAAATTTTACGAGAATATAGTAGTTAAAAGAGACGAGAATGGAGAAGGTTTTCCCTGGAATTCTACTGTAAAAATGACATTTTAAACTCGACATCAATATACTTTCTGACTGCTGATGAAATCCTGAAATAAGCATCAGCAAAAATAGTGAAGAAAGCAAAGAAACTATTATAATAAATAACCATCATAGTTTTATCTGACTATTTAAATGAAATGTAATAAAAAATTTAATTTTTAATAGATCCGTTTGAAAGAAATGGCTATTTAATATCAACTTAATACACACGCAAAAAGCCCAAACAAAATAATAGTTTTAAGTCACAGAGAAGAAACAATATATAAAAGTAGTTAGAGATGTACCACCAATCTGTAGTACGTACAGTCGTGAACAGAAATTCGTTCCTATTAAGCTAGAAATAAATATTTATATAAAATGGAGATCATCTCAGATTCAGCCAATCACAGTTCAATTAAGCCCCTCTCAATGTTTTTATTCTCTTTTTGTTCAAAATAGAGCTTTTATGAAATGATCTCCATTTTATATAAATATTTATTTCCAGCTTAATGGGAAAGAACTTCTGTTCACGACTGTACATATCTGGTTCAGACGGAAAAAATTTCACCAAATTCGCAGACACTCACATTATAATTAATTAAAAAAATTTATCTATATTTATTTATTTATTTTTTTTTTTTTTTTTAAAGAAAATTTTGAATTGATGAAACTTTGTTATCAAGCGATCTATTACATTTTCGCTTGTTTATAAATTCTCAACTATTCATGAAATGTCCAAAAACCTTTCTTTATTATTTGTATTTTTCTTAAAAATTAGACATCTAACATATTAAAAAGAGTATCCGAACAACAAAATTTTGATTTGTCAAACTCATGTCCGAAATAAATCTAAAAACAATTTTAAACTTTTGAGTTTTAAGGAAATGAAATTTTCAATCCAACTTCTTTGAAAGATTTATTTAAGTAAAGGAGATTTTTATTTTATAAGAAATAAGAGACCGATAGTTGATGGAGAAGGGGGGGGGAGGGGGTGAAGCAATTTTCCAAACAAAGAGAAGCAACAGAAGTTTCTCCAGAAGTTGGAGGAAGAGAGAGAGAGAGATAGAGAGAGAGAGAGAGATAGAGAGAGAGAGAGAGAGAGAGAGAGAGAGAGAGAGAGAGAGAGAGAGAGAGAGAGAGAGAGAGAGAGAGAGAGAGAGAGAGAGAGAGAGAGAGAGAGAGAGAGAGAGAGTTTGATAAAATTATGAAATAAATCATCAATAAAGATATAAAGTATAAACTTTTAAATTGAAAAAGGGGAAAACAATCTAAGCAAAACAATAATTAACCAATTAAATGAAAACAACTTCAAAGTATCTGCTGTTAAGATAATTAAACTAGGGAATACACTTCATTTTTTTCTTCTTGTCATTATTTAAATCGTGTTTTAACCTACAGCACACTATTTTATATGTTAATGTATATACAGCTGTTATATATATATATATATATATATATATATATATATATATATATATATATATTATATATATATATATATATATATATATATATATATATATATATATATATAGGAACCGACCGGGGCTGGAATTTGGCCGGGGCCGGGGCCGGGGCCGGGGCCGGGGTCACCCAAATTTGGCCGGGGCCGGGGTTATGGCCGGGGTTTCCTAAAATTTGTAAAGAGGTCAAAAGCACTGAAATTTTAGGTTAAGAAAATTAGATAAAAGGTTTATTTAATTGTAAGGAAGGAGTAGAATAGCCAACATTCACTTAAATTAATGATTATATGCATTTTCTCTAAAAAAAATCAGAAAATTACAGTTTTGAATATTTAAAGTTTAAAAAAAGTACAAAAATTAAAAAAAAAATTATTCTAATTCATAATAGTGATTTAACACGTTTACCTAGGTAAGACCCAAAGGGAAAGTTTGAAAAAATGTAAGATATAAAATTATCAATTTAACCTGTATTTATATATATTGTTATTTTATTGCTCTGTTTCAAACTTGTATCATTTAGCTGCATTATTTAAAAATTATTATTTTGTTTATACTTTCAGTCAATATGGCTAAAAGATCAGCTTCTGCAGTATTTGAATACTTTACAATGTTTCAGGATAGGCTCGGAATAGCTAAATGTAACATCTACAGTCAGAAAATTTGAAGAGAACCTCCGGGTGCTACAAGTAAAAAAAATTTCAACCAAATCTTTTTGGAGTATCTAAAATCAAAACACAAAGATGAACATTCACTAGCAGAAAAGGAGCGGTCAAAAGAAACAGAAAAGAAAAAAATCTTAATTTTCTTATATTTTGTTTGAAATTTTTCTTTATTATTTGACTGATTGAGCTGAAATTTTCAAAGTATGTGAATTTTTTCACGAAGTTCTGAGTTGATTTCGAGCATTTTTTTGAGTCTATAACGGTTTGAAATTTATTTGGACCCAAAGTTGAAAAAAATGAATAACTGGGTCAAACCACTGGTCCACCTGAGCTGAAAATTTAACTGAATACCTTTGCCCCAATTTCTTGCATTGGTGGGAATAGATTTTTGATATCAAGTCTAGAAAAAAGTTACAAGCTCTCGAAATTTTTTTTGCAAAAATCGTACCCTTCTGGAGGAAAAAATTATTTAAAAAAAAAAACGCTACCTACTATTTTTTTTTTATTTGTGAATATTGTTTAGAAGAGGAACAGGGCAACAATTTTTATTTGTGCATTTTTAAATGCCCTTTGTTTGAAGCGAGATATAGCCTCTCAAACTTTGGGAATTTTTGAAATTTGGCCAAAAACGGACCTTTTTGAAGGCTATACCTCAAAACCAACGAATCTCATCGAATAAAGTTCATAGAGGAATTTGTAGCCCCACCCCTCCTCTATACACACCAAAAATAGGAAATGTTATAGTTGTATTTTTTTTAAAAAAGATTTTGTCTGAAAAGGTATATTTTTTTAGTTCAAAAATTTTTTTTTCTATAGTTGGTCAGTTTTTGGCTTATAAAATTTTTTCTATAACTCTGGGGACAAAAGTCTATTTAAGACTTTTGTAGCCCATATAATTTTGAATAAATAGTCCAACTTTCAGCTCATTCTAAAAAGTGGTTTGGCACCGCCATTCTATTGAAAAAGGGTAAAATTTCCACAAAAAAAAAAAAAAATGCTTTTAACCATAATAGACTCGGAAAAACGCTAGAAATTGACTTTTCTTACCGGTAAAAAATCTATATACACTGAAAGTTTCAGCAGAATCGGCTGAAAATAAAAAAATAAAAAATAAAAATTTGTATAATTTGTCATTTTAACCCCGGCCGGCAACCCCGGTTTTCCCTGATTTTTAGCCGGGGCCGGGGCCGGGGTCAGTAAAAATGGCCGGGGTTGGCCGGGGCCGGGGCCGGGGCCGGGGCCCCGGTCGGTTCCTATATATATATATATATATATATATATATATATATATATATATATATATATATATATATATATATATATATATATATATATATATATATATATATATATATATATATATATATATATGTATATTATAAAAGTTCAGATTGTTTCTGAGAAATATCTATATCGAAATGGTTTTATCGATAATGCCTATATTTTCTCTAATCTCGATATTTAAAATTTTTGAGCAGGTGTTAAACTTCGGTCTAAATAAATATTGTTTTGTTTGTTGAAATAGAGAATAGAATTCTGTATTTAAAATCATTTATTTTGTTTATTTTATTTGTTTATTTAAAATTTACTTTATAATATACCTATTGTATTGTATTGTCTATTAAAGTATAGCAAGTCAAATAGATGAGTATTTTATATTACTGACTAATGAATATTCTTGCCAAAAATGACAAATTAATCATCTGTTCTATATATATATATATATATATATATATATATATATATATATATATATATATATATATATATATATATATATATATATATATATATATATATATATATATATATATATATATATATATATATATATATATATATATATATATATATATATATATAAGTCAGGTAATTCCTGAAGGCAGCATAACTGCAGCAAATAGCTCGAGAACAAGCATATTTAAGCCAAAATTTGTTAGGTTTATTTGAAGAGAAAGAATATGAAGTGTACGTCTCAATGCTTAAAAAAATCACCTTTGACATTATGGGCTCTGCGCACCCCCTCGACCCCTCCCGAGGAAGCAATACACTTTCCACTGAAAATATAAAGAAGTACGCCTTCAAATCCGACCAGTTTTTAACACCGGAAATGCCACTAACGCTTGCTCGCAAATGCTAGGAGGGAAGGTTCATCTCTAAAACGATCAGGGAGCTGACCCATTTGCTCAAGGTTATTTTTTATAGAGACATGAAAGGGAATTTCACCAGCTGCATCTTGAGAGCTAAAAAGAAAACATTGGCGGTGATGAACATCGAAATGGCCTTTAATGATGATTTTAGAGAAAGGAGAAAAAAATGGAATATGCTCAGTGTTGTAGTTTAGATTTTTAAAATTTTGGAATAGTCAGCAGAGTTAGAAGATAAGTAAACAGATCATATGAATTTAATTGTAGTTTGGGAAGAGAGTGTAATTCACAAGATGGAAGACTTCAAATTAGAGTCACGAGAGCAAACAACATCGTTGCCCATATATGCACAAGAGCAACTGAGGATAGAGACTGTAAGAGAGAGCAAAGAAGGAGTTCCTTTCTTAATGCTGAAGTTCTGAACTATCCAAATTTCCTTCAAGAACAAGAAGTGAGATCTAGAAGAAGAAAGATGGCATTCATGACTGCTGAAATTAAAATAAAGGTAGCAAATGTTGCAGAAAATAATGGAAAAAACACCGTGCACCTGAGCAAGTTTGTCGTGAAATCTCTGTATCAACACCCCATCATTGGAGAATTCGATCTCCCAAGTGTTGAGGGCGAGAGGGATCAATTAGGGGCTATTTTTGGATGGAGACACTCTAAGCTTCTCTAATGCTAGAAGTATGGATATTATTTTAATTTTTTCTTTAAAAAGAGGAAGTGTCGTCTGCAATCGTCCTAATGAAGTTTAAATAAAGGAGAGCAAGTCCAATGTAAGAAGAAAGTGAAGATAAGCGCAAAAGGAGGGAAGCCATCGGACACTGGAATGTAATGGGATGTACCCTAGTGCTAAGTTAATGTCTAATAGTAGGCATTCTCATCGCTTTGAATGCACTACGCCCTTCTATCTGTCTCTCTCTGTCTCTCTCTCTCTCTCTCTCTCTCTCTCTCTCTATATATATATATATATATATATATATATATATATATATATATATATATATATATATATATATATATATATATATATATATATATATATATATATATATATATATATATATATATATATATATATATATATATATATATATATATATATATATATATATATTCAAGTTTCAATTACAATACAAAGTCTGTTTTTTGCTATTCGTTTTGAATAGAAATGACGACGCAAAAATATTTCTCTTATTTCTTCTTAACTTTTCTCTTTTCCCTTTTTCCCTTTTTCTTGTTCCCTTTTTTCCTTTTTCTTTGTCCCTTTTTCCTTTTTCTTTTTCAGTTTCTCTCTTCATCGATATTCTTTAT
>SEYY01008007.1:45000-46225 GCA_009176605.1 Armadillidium nasatum
AGCTTTCCGATCTAAATATTTTTTCATCAAGATAAAAGAACAAAGCACCCAAGTGAGAGCTATAGGTTGATAGTTAGAAGGGTCAGAGCTGCTACTTTTTCCGGGATCAGCTGAACAAATGCGCGCTTCCAGCATTGAGGAAAAGTATTAGTATTAAGGCATAGAGAGTAGAGCTGAACGAGGGTAGGCGCTAACTCGGAAGAACACTCCATCAGGACACGAGGGGGAATGCCATTCGGGCCACTGGCCTTCCTGACGTTCATAAATTTCAGGATCCCATGCACCTGATCATGAGTAATTACAGGTACAGACATGGGATACTTGAGAGGAGAAGAGTAGGAGGATGGATGCCAGAATCGAACAGGGTGGAAATAGATAAGAAAAGGAAAATAAAGATATTAGCCTTTTAAGCCATAAAACATCGAAATTAGGATATTCTAGATTTACGAGACGTGTCACAGGAGTGTTAATGTTATATAGGCACAGATTCCGCCATTTATTAGGAAATTGCGAAGAAAGTCGTAGTTGGAAACATTTAGGTTGTTGGAGAAAGAATCCCTGTCCAACTGGGTCTCAAACAGAAGTAAAAGGTTAGGATGAGAGTTAGGGAGGTGATATTCAACAGATTCCATATTAGCGCGAAGACCACGGACGTTGGCAAAGTCAAATAAAAGCCTCCCCGTCTTCACTCACCCTCACGCCCTCTCAATCTTGTCATTAGAAGAAGAACACACACACTCACCCTCGCTCACACAAAATCAAAAACACACACACACACGCAAGCAAACAAATGTACATATACAAGCAGAAAACGAGCTAAAACGGGATGTTAAAATAAAATAAGAAGCACACTAAACAGCCAAAAGGAATAAAATAACGATAATAACAATAAACGAAAAATAAATAGATAAACAGATAAACAAACAAATAAATTGGCAAATAAATACTTAAAATAAAAAATATATATAATTAGAACTTATCTTGACACTCGGTCTAGTAAAAAAAAAAGTTGCATGTGGTAAAAAATTTTCCAGTCGTAGAAGTTCATATAAACTAAAACAAAAACACTTCGCATATTTTATAAAACTTAAAAGAAAACACAGAAATAGAATTAAAACTAGGGAATGACTAAAAAACTTAAAGCAATTAAAACTTTTAAAAACACACACGCACTTATATTATAAAAGGAAAAAAATGATAAAACTAGGAAGAACTAAAAACAAAC
>SEYY01008008.1:2500-7500 GCA_009176605.1 Armadillidium nasatum
ATATTATATATATATATATATATATATATATATATATATAATATATATATATATATATATATATATATATATATATATATATATATATATATATATATATATATATATATATATATATATATATATATATATATATATATATATATATATATATATATATATATATATATATATATTGAGAAAAGTCTACTTCAGAGGTTGTAATTCCCCTTTAAAACCAAAGGGAATCGTACGTGCAGTTCCGGGGATACTTACACGTTTTCCCTCTGTCATGCGGAAGCGTTTTTTAGCAGTTAGTATTGTCATATTTCCAAGACGGTCTGCTCTGAAACTTGTAGTTGGTACAGTGAAGGTAGTATCTCTATTATTTTTGGTTCGTTGATATTGAATATTTCTTACGTCTTTATGTTTAGCCAAATATTCCTCTGTATGCTGTTGATTCAGAGAATACATCTGGTTGATTGCTTTAGCTGTTACATCATGATCCTTCAGACAGTTTTGGTATCTTATATGTTGTTCATTTTCATCAGTACTGTTATCTACTTTATCAAGAACTATTTGAAGCATATTCTCAAAACTGATGACGTCAGATGAAGCTCTATTTAAAGATATTCCCTTTGCCTTGAGAATATGATCAAATGTACCATCAGCTTTGACAACACGAACAGCTTAACTCTTAGGTCCGACACAAATAAAGCTGTCAGCATACGCACCAGGTCCGAAATTCAGCTATCTCATCCGTAAGATCACCAAGAAACTGTCCTGGTCTGAGGAAGCTCTACTCCTTCTTCAGCAGCAAAAATGCAGCTATCTGTATCACAGTAGAGGGCTCCGACCCATTTGTTTTTTTCTAAAAGATTATACAATTCTACTCGTGCATAAGCTGTTGTGAATGATGCTATGGCCAGATTTGTAGATTTTGCTGTAGTTTCCGCGTATTCATTATGCAGAACCCTTGAAATATACCATCCGCCTGCAACTAGAACGTCATGAATTTCTAACTCATGACGTTGGAACAATTTGAAGAGCTCTACCTCCGTCTCTGAGACTATATCTTCAACTTCCGGAGTCCGCATGGCCATGCGTCCCCACAAAGAATTTAACATCAATTTAGAAATATATCTCAATGCTGGATTCTTCTCCTTCATCTTCTTACATCCAGTTCAACCCCTTCCTTTTCAAAGAAATCCCATGCAAATATCCGAAGTTCTTCTACGGTTTTCACGCCATTTGGAAATTCTGAAGCCTCAATTTTCCATTTTAGAAATGGTTGTACAAACTTGATGAAAACATCAGAAGACTGGACAAATGTCTAAACCTCAAAAATTTTCAAAATTCTGTAACCTTTCATTACAGCTTTCTCTATCTTTACCGAGGTATAAACACCCTTAAATGCTTTCTGATTCACATTATGATTACAGACATCTTTGTTTTCCTGCTCAGCACATAACCTACATAATGGAAAAAACAAGTTTTCCTTTCACTCCTAAAGGAAGAACAGGGAAATATAAATCCTGAGGAGGTAAGATATGAATATACGCAAGACCAAAATAAGTTGTTCCGAGCTCATTTATGAAATCTGGTAATGGAAGGTAACCTTTCTCCCACGATCTTCATAGGAGTACCTATTGGAAACACCTTAGTTTTCTGAACGAAAGGATACAAAGAAGTAAAATCGTAATAATACAACTTTATCTTTCCGCCTGTAGACGGGAAATAATTTGTGAAAACTTCTGTTCTTCCGCAAAAAAGCGCATCTCCAGGGGTTAGTCTTTCTTTTATAGCGGAGTTAGAAACGCTGTTCACATAATTTCCTAATTTTACTTTCTCTTGCTTTCCCCTTATTTTTATTTGTAAAGTATTTTTTAATGTTTCCCATGCACAACCCCAAATTGAAATAACCTCATACCCTGCTCTCTTATAATTCTCTTCTTGCACTATGGTAGCTCTTTTCCTATCTCGTCTTGACATCTCATTTAATACCCCATCAGGTACACAATCATGTCCATAGTATACGCATCCATTAAACAAAAGAACTACCTCTTTTTCCTCTGGATCAAGTAAATGTAAGTCATTTTGTTGACTATCTGTAGGATGTACCTCGTCCCATAAATCTATCATGTTCTCAATATCATCATATTCGCTAGTTAGATCTACAATATTAGCCTTTCTTTTACACACAAGTTGCCATTCCTCAGCCTTCTTAACAGATGTAGGCCTAGTAGGGATTACCGATCTAAGAGCACTTAGCAATTCGTTGGTATTGTTAAAATTTATTTCAATAGGTTTCGCTGAAGTCATTTGTACGTTATCTTGCTCCTCCTCATCACTACTTAACTCGATAACTTCAGGTTCGTCTAACGCTTGTGCTACTTGCTCCCTAACCTGAGGATTACCTCGCTCCCTAGCGTGTGGCATACCTCGATCTTCTACTCTTTCATCACCCTCACGCTGCTCCTGTATGCTTATGATTTTACCAGTTCCTTCTCAATTTCTCATACTTTTCAGTCTCTATTTCAAACTCGATGTTGGTATCTTTAGCGTACTCACGTAGCCGGACAATCGTTGGCATATCCATTTTCGAATACCCATCTGGGAAAGAAATATTCCCTCTAGGTTTCAAGACACGTTCACCTCCATTCCTGGCATGCTTTATTTCCTGACCCGTGTATTTTTCAAGAAAAGTCAACCATCTTATACCTTCGTAACTAAACTTCTTCTCTTTTACTCTCCCAATATTCGCAATCATGTTTTCACCCATGAAATGCGTTCGGAATATTCTAAAAGTTAAAGAAGCTAATGGTGCAACACTCTTCTAAGACAATCGATTTGGAATTTATTTAATAAAATTTTTCTAAAGGCTTCAAAACTCTGTCTTAAAATCAATACGTCTTGTTTACAGTATGTAACACACTTCCTGTAAGATATCATACTCCCTTCCGGAATTTTTAAAGTCAGTATGATACTCTAAAAATTCTTTCTTTTCTTTTTCAGTCATCCTTTCTGTTTCAAAATATTCTATATCTGGAATCTGCCCTACATATTTCAGGTGTCTCTCCGTAAGGAATTTATAGGGAAAGGTTCCTTTAGCCAGTGTAATGTCGTTCAACCCCATGGATTTTGGGAGTTTAGATAAAGCACATAGGCATGTAAAGGAGGGAGTCCCTAAACATAATGTTATGGGAAGCCCCCATCGAAATTATTCGAGTAACCTCTTTTTAAATGGTTTCGAACTAAAAATGTCAGCCCCTGGTCTTGAGAGTAAACGGGCGTATACGAACTGCCCATCGAAACGTCCGGCATTATGTGCACAAACAATAATAGTAGCATTCCTGTGTGTTTTTGAGAATTCTAACAGATAAGTGATAAACTGGTCCACTGGACAACTCATGAAAGGGACACTTTCTTCTTCCTCCTTCACAACGAACACTCTAGTTCTCTCCCCACATTTTTCACATACATCTTCTCCTTCAATGTCAGTACATTCATGACATACAATTTGAGAAACCAGAATGTAGGGTATCATCGCTACATTATCGTCAGCCGGTTGTATGTTTGTTTCATCTATGGGATCCACCTGCTGTTTCTGTTGATACGTTTCTATATCATAATAGAGCACATGTACTTCCTTCTTCTTATACCAGTCTTTAGCTTTTTTTGGAAGAGTTTGAATGTAACATTCATGCGATCCTTGAGTGGGATCAAATTTCTTATAGCAGACTGGACATGTAATATTCACGCAATCATGCTGCATCCTACCCTGAGCATCAGCTAATAAGGGTTTATAACATTTTGAACAAAGTTTGTACTTCTTACTCACACTGTTTACCGAATGGTTTGCAAAACACTGATCGTCATAAAACCACCGATTACACTCATTGCAAGTTCTAAATTCTCCATCAAAGTGAGCTTCACCACTACAATTACTGTTTAAACATTGTCCACATTTCGAATACTCACACTCGGATTCTAGATGATAAACAAGTCTGCTAGTGAAGTTATAACATAAATTACAGAAAATTCTTCCTGTTATCACCTTAGGATTAACACTCTTAATACAATTCTTGATGGTATCTTCAGTGAATGGATAATAGTGGGTGTTTTCATGATCATACCCCAAAATGAAGAGTGGATGCTCTCTGTTTGTATTTTTAGGGGAGTAAACGTGTAACAATCCTTCATTACGACGATCTGCACCAAAAACAAACACTCTAATATTTTTCCTTTTTTCAATCTCTTGAAAATTTTTAGCATGAAATGCTTCTTCATAGTTAAACCCACACTGCTCAGCAATATCTTTGCCATGGGATCTAATTGATCCAGGGCTAACATTTCCTATTTCCATGACCTGTCTTATTTTTTCAAGCGTAGCTAGAGCATTGAAAGCACAGCCTGTCAGATCTATTGATGAGTCAGCTCTGCTTTTCTTTAAATGTCTTTTAATGATTTTTCCAGTAAATGAAATACCTTTAGGTATCAAGGGACCATTGCCCAGTGGAACGTGAGCAATCTGGGCATCTACATTAAAATCTTGAAAGGCGGCAGCATCTCCACTTTGAAAGGTGAGTTCGAGTCTTCCTGAAACATAATTATTTATTGATGGATCCCCTATATAGCGGTGAGGGACTTGGACATAATACTCTAAATCCCTATCGTTGTTGTTAAATATGAATGCCAGTCGAACAAAATATTCACGACGTTGTCTCATATCTCTGCGTATTTGTGAAATGATGCGGCCAATTACATTTTCAAAGCCATTCTCTAAATCATTTAAAATATCTGGATTATTTATTCTTACGTTATACCTTGCGTTTTGTATAGGGCCCGACCTCCGTTTAACGCACATTGTTCTTACCCTCACGAACTTCTTTCATTAGCTCTGGGTCGCTGTCTCGAAGGGCCTGCTTCATGGAGCGGAATCCTCGTTTGGACGCTTACTTAGGGAGCCATCTTAACAATCTGAAATATATATATATATATATATATTATATATATATATA
>SEYY01008008.1:17500-22500 GCA_009176605.1 Armadillidium nasatum
ACTAATGCTCCACCAGACTTAGGGGACAAGTAGGGAACATAGTCATATTAAAGGCTGACATGACCTGACACACTGCGTTTGAAGGTACCTAAGTCATAGTAAGTGGGGGAAAATAGATGAGGGAAGTGTATTCGAAACTTTACCAGTAGAGTACATGTAAGATTGAGCATTGTGGTTAAGTAGGGGGGGTCAGAGAGTTGAACAGAGAAAGGATGAGACTGAGTAGAAAGACAAGCTCTTCTCAGTGGAGGAGGTATGCGATAAGAGAGTTCAGAAGAGCAGTGTCCATTGTAATAGCGAAAGTATATAGAGTGATGCATCATTTCGATGGGGAGAATTAGTGAGAGCGGGAGAATTGATAAGGCGAAAAGCTCTTGACTCCACCTTTTCCATGAGAGCTGTATGAGTGGTACCATTCCCAGATGTGTAACATTTACTCTATACAGGGGGCTAACAACAACCGTATACAGAGCAAGTAACTTGGTTGGTGTGAGGAAATATTGAAGGTGTCCCCAGAACACCGGATCTCTTATATATATATATATATATATATATATATATATATATATATATATATATATATATATATATATATATATATATATATATATATATATATATATATATATATATATATATATTATATTTTTTAATAATAAATATTATATATATATATATATATATATATATATATATATATATATATATATATATATATATATATATATATATATATATATATATATATATATATATATATATATATATATATATATATATATATATATATATATATATATTCAGATTGTTAAGATGGCTCCCGTAAACGCGTCCAAACGATGATTCCGCTCCATGAATCAGGCCCTTCGAGACAGAGAACAAGAGCTAATAACGAAGAAGAAGTTGTGAAGGGTAAGAACTTTGAGCGTTAATCGAAGGTCGGGCCCTAATACAAAACGCAAGATACAATGTAAGAGTTAATAATCCAGTCATTTTAAATGATTTAGAGAAATGGATTTGAAGAATGTTATTGAACGTGTTATTTCACAAATACGCAGAGATATGAGAGAACGTCGTGAGTATTTTGTACGACTTGCCTTTATATTTAACAATGATGATAGGGATTTAGAGTATTATATCCAAGTGCCTCACCGTTATATAGGGGATCCATCAATAAATAATTATGTTGCAGGAAGACTCGAGCAGTCGTTCCAGAGTGCAGACTCTGCTGCATTTCAAGATTTTAATGTAGATGCACAGATCGCTCACGTACCACTAGGCAATGGCCCTCTAACACCTAAAGGGATTTCATTTACTGGAAAAATCATTAAAAGACATTTAAAGAAAAGCCGAGCTGACTCGTCAATAGATCTGACAGGCTGTGCTTTCAATGCTCTAGCTACGCTTGAAAAAATAAGACAGGCATGGAAATAGGAAATGTTAGCCCTGGATCAATTAGATCCCATGGCAAAGATATTGCTGAGCAGTGTGGGTTTAACTATGAAGAAGTATTTCATGCTGCAAATTTTCAAGAGATTGAAAAAAGGAAAAATATTAGAGTTTTTGTTTTTGGTGCGGATCGTCGTAATGAAGGATTGTTACACGTTTACTACCCTAAAAATACAAACAGAGAGCATCCACTCTTTATTCTGGGGTACGATCATGAAAACACCCACTATTATCCATTCACTGAAGATAGCATCAAGTATTGTATTAAGAGTGTTAATCCTAAGGTGATAACAGGAAGAATTTTCTGTAATTTATGTTATAACTTTCACTAGCAGACTTGTTCATCATCTAGAATCCGAGTGTGAGTATTCGAAATGTGGACAATGTTTAAACAGTAATTGTAATGGTGAAGCTCAATTTGATGGAGAATTTAGAACTTGTAACGAGTGTAATCGGTGGTTTTATGACGATCAGTGTTTTGCAAACCATTCGGTAAACAGTGTGTGTAAGAAGTACAAACTTTGTTCAAAATGTTATAAACCTTTATTAGCTCATGCTCAAGGTAGGATGCAGCATGATTGCGTGAATATTACATGTCCAGTCTGCTATAAGAAATTTGATCCCACTCAAGGATCGCATGAATGTTACATTCAACCTCTTCCAAAAAAGGCTAAAGACTGGTATAAGAAGAAGGAAGTGTATGTGCTCTATTATGATATAGAAACGTATCAACAGAAACAACAGGTAGGAAGCTGATGATATAACAAACGTACATCCTCGCAATGATAATGGGGCAATGAACCCTTACATTCTAGTATCACAAATTGTATGTCATGAATGTACTGACATTGAAGGAGAAGATGTATGTGAAAAATGTGGGGAGAGAACTAGAGTGTTCGTTGTGAAGGAGGAAGAAGAAAGTGTCCCTTTCATGAGTTGTCCAGTGGACCAGTTTATCACTTATCTGTTAGAATTCTCAAAAACACACAGGAATGCTACTATTATTGTTTGTGCTCACAATGCAGGGCGTTTCGATGGACAGTTCGTATACGCCCGATTACTTTCACGTCCTGGTGCTGATATTTTTAGTTCGAAACCATTAAAAAGAGGGACTCGAATAATTTCGATGGGGGCTTCCCTTAACATTATGCTTAGGGACTCCCTCCTTTACATGCCAATTGCTTTATCTAAACTCCCAAAATCCATGGGGTTGAACGACATTACACTGGCTAAAGGAACCTGTTCCCCTATAAATTCCTTACGGAGAGACACCTGAAATATGTAGGACAGATTCCAGATATAGAATATTTTGAAACAGAAAGGATGACTGAAAAAGAAAAGAAAGAATTTTTAGAGTATCATACAACGTTTAAAAATTCCGGAAGGGAGTATGATATCTTACAGGAGTGTGTTACATACTGTAAACAAGATGTAGTAATTCTAAGACGGAGTTTTGAAGCCTTTAGAAATTTTTTTATAAATAAATTCCAAATCGATTGTCTCGAAGAATGCTGCACGATAGCTTCTTTAACTTTTAGAATATTTCCGAACGCATTTCATGGGTGAAAACATGATTGCGAATATTGGGAGAGTAAAAGAGAAGAAGTTTAGTTACGAAGGTATAAGATGGTTGTCTTTTCTTGAAAAATACACGGGTCATGAAATAAGACATGCTAGGAAATGGATGGTGAACGTGTCTTGAAACCTATGGGGAATATTTCTTTTCCAGATGAGTATTCGAAAATGGATATGCTAACGAGCAACCAGCTTCGTGATTACTCTGAAGATACCAACATCGAGTTTGAAATTGAATCTGCAAAGTATGAGAAGTTGAGAAGAACTGGGAAAATCATAAGCATACAGGAGCAGCGTGAGGGTGATGAAAGAGTAGAAGATCGAGGTATGCCACACGCTAGGGAGCGAGGTAATCCTCAGGTTAGGGAGCAAGTAGCACAAGCGTTAGACGAACCTGAAGTTATCGAGTTAAGTAGTGATGAGGAGGAGGAAGAAAACGTACAAATGACTTCAGCGAAACCTATTGAGATAAATTTTAACAATACCAAGGAATTGTTAAGTGCACTTAGATCAGCAAACCCAACTAGACCTTCACCTGTTAGGAAAGCAAAGGAAAGACAGGTAGTGGTTAGGCAAAAAGCTAATTTTGTTGATCTAAGTAGTGAAGAAACACCACTGTTATCAACCAGATCGAGAGCAAGTGCTGATGATGATATTGACAATATGATAGATTTATGGGACGAGACACATCCTACAGCGAGTCAACAAAACGAATTACATTTACTTGACCCTGAGGAAAAAGAGGTAGTTCTTTTGTTTAATGGATGTTTGTTTCACGGTCATGATTGTGTTCCTGAGGGGGTATTATACGATGCATCAAGACTGGATAGGAAAAGAGCTACCATAGTGCAAGAAGAGAATTATAAGAAGGCAGGGTATGAAGTTATTTCAATTTGGGGCTGTGCATGGGAAAAGTTGAAAAATACTTTACAAATAAAAATAAGGGGAAAGCAAGAGAAAGTAAAATTAGGAGATTATGTGAACAGCGTTTCTAACTCCGCTATAAACGAAAGACTAACCCCTGGAGATGCGCTTTTTGGTGGAAGAACAGAAGTTTTCACAAATTATTTCCCGTCTACAGGCGGAAAGATAAAGTTGTATTATTACGATTTTACTTCTTTATACCCTTACGTTCAGAAAACTAAGATGTTTCCTATAGGCACTCCTACGAAGATCGTAGGAGAAAGGATTCCTTCCATTCCAAATTTCATAAATGAGCTCGGAACTAACTTATTTTGGTCTTGCCTATATTCATATCTTACCTCCTCAGGATTTATATTTCCCTGTTCTTCCTTTAAGAGTGAAAGGAAAACTTGTTTTTCCATTATGTAGGTTATGTGCTGAGCAGGAAAACAAAGATGTCTGTAATCATAATGTGAATCAGAAAGCATTTAAGGGTGTTTATACCTCGGTAAAGATAGAGAAAGCTGTAATGAAAGGTTACAGAATTTTGAAAATCTTTGAGGTATGGACATTTGTTCAGTCTTCTGACGTTTTCACAAGTTTGTACAAACATTTCTAAAATAGAAGACTGAGGCTTCAGGGTTTCCTGACGGTGTGAGAACGATAGAAGAACTTCGTACATTCGCAATGGCTTTCTTTGAAAGGGAGGGTGTTGAATTGGATGTAAGAAGATGAAGGAGAAGAATCCAGCATTGAGATATATTTCTAAACTAATGTTAAATTCCCTTTGGGGAAGGATGGCCATGCGGGCTATTGAAATTGAAGATATAGTCTCGGAATCGGAAGTGGAGCTCTTCAAATTGTTCCAACGTCATGAGTTAGAAATTCATGACGTTCTAGTTGCAGGCGGATGGTATATTTCAAGGGTTCTGCATAATGAATACGCGGAAACTACAACAAAATCTGCAAATCTAGCCATAGCATCATTCACAACAGCTTATGCACGAATAGAACTGTATAATCTTTTAGAAAAAAACAATGGGCGGGCCCTCTACTGTGATACAGATATCTGT
>SEYY01008009.1:20000-22500 GCA_009176605.1 Armadillidium nasatum
TATATTTATATATAGCAGTTGTGTGAAAATTTTTTAATTAAGAGTTTTCTAAAAAAAATTCCTCCAAAATTTTAAATCTAAAATTATTTTTTAAAAAATGAAGTTTTAATTTATTTTTTTAATTTATTTTTTTATTTATTTATTTTCACTCATCGCATAATTCTGTTCAAAATATTTTTTTTATGCAGTCAATTTATTTATTAAACTTAATATATAAAATATCCCTTTTTTTATTGTGCAAAATACCTATAAATTCGAATTGAAAAGAAAGGAAAAAAAAGTTATTTCGTCTATTTTGAGATCAAAAGTAAAATTGTCTCAAAAATTTATAAAATTGCTACGCCATTACTTAAAGGAAAAGGATAATTAAGAGCTTAATGAAATGATAAGATATCCGACTGCATCCGGATCATCTTGCCTCACATTAATTTTTTAAATTCATTTTCATTTATAATTAGTATTTTTATGATCCAGTATCATTACTTAATATATAGATATACTGAAAAGCTTTATAAAAAGACCGGATATCCGGCTGGTGTCTGAGCTGGTGCCGGAGCTGGTGCCGGAGCTGGTGCAGGAGTTGGTGTCGGAGCTGGTGTCAAAGCTGGTGTCAAAGATGGTGTCAAAGCTGGTGTTAAAGCTGATGCCGGAGATAATGCCGGAGCTGGTGCCGGAGCTGGTGTCGGAGCTGGTGCCCGATCGTGTTATATCACTATTAATCTTAATGAATTTTTTTTTCATTTTTAATAATTGCTTTTGTTTGGTTCATTTCCAAGGACATTTTGATACATAATAATTATGATTATTTTTCATATCACTTTTGAGAAGTAATTGTTAAACTGGCTTTTATTAGCCAAATTTTTTATGTTCACTTATGAAGTATAATATACGTTGAAAAAAATATGTAATAAATATTAGAAAATATATTATTTATTTATTTTTAATTTCATTTTTACTTTTTTTTTACTTATTTCATATCATATTTATTTTTCTAATTTGGTTATTTTTATTTATTTATTTATTTTATTTTTTTATTTACTGTTATACATTCCATTGGAGTTGCTGCTATGTTTTGGTTCTCAGGACAGTTATATATATATATATATATATATATATATATATATATATATATATATATATATATATATATATATATATATATATATATATATATATATATATATATATATATATATATATATATATATATATATATATATATATATATATATATATATATATAATATATATATATATATATATATATATATATATATATATATGAGAATGTGGATGAGCAAAATGAGTGCAAGATTGCAATTTGGAGCCTTTTTAGAAATATATTTTTTTTACAAAACGTCTTTTTAAAACCAAAATTTACAAGTCGTATATTTTAACAAAAAAAAAAAAAAAAAAAAAAAAAAAAAAAAAAAAAAAAAATTCTCCTTTAGAAATCGAAAAAAAAAGAGTGTAAAATTCGAATTTAAAACCATATTTCTTTTACATTTAAAAAAAAATAAAACAAACTGAAAATTGTCCTCCAAAGGGAGATTTTAGTTCCAAAAACGAATTTGCATAAAAGCGGAAAACTATTTAGAGTTGATATTGACCCCCACCCACCCCCTGAAAAAAAAGTTACAAATATCGTAATGTCTGTAACTTTTTTTTGATACCTTTTATCTTTTGTTACCTTTTTTTTGGCACTTTATTTTATGAGAGAAAGGGTTCAAAGAAGGTCACTTCGGAGACTCCCGATTGAATAATTTTGTTAAAAAAAATTTTGTTAAAATTATATATATATATATATATATATATATATATATATATATATATATATATATATATATATATATATATATATATATATATATATATATATATATATATGTTTTTCCGAAATCAGTGGCTTGCGTTGCTCAACGTTTGCTCGGGACACCACTGAGTAGCGTTTCATGTGAATGACAATTCAAAGTTGTAAACGCTTGATTACTTACACGGGCTCTCGACTGCTGCCACAGAATGTAGAGATCTTCGTCTGATTAAATTACAATGTTCGAGCAGTTGGCAATAGCATTTTCTCAGTCCTCAAGAAGCACAGGGAGTTCAAAAACAAACACGAAGACACAGGACATGAATATGAATTGTCTGCTGAGCTCGACATATTACCTTCAGTCAAGCGACAGTGAAGAGAGTGACCGCCCAATGAAATAGATTAACTAAAAGGAAAATAAGGAATGTTGTTATTAATAAATTAAAGGGAATCTTATTAACAAGAATGTTTATTAACGTTAACGATATAAGTTCTTCTTTAAAATGTAAGTAAAGCCACTTTTGTATCCCAAATTGTAAAGCACAAATTACGCTTGAAGGGGTTAGTAATTATAATGCAGTAATGTCACAGGTTTTATTTTCATTTAAATGGAAAAAAAAATCTGCAGCTTCATCGCTATCAGGTGCTACCCAGCGTGTGGATCTGGGTTTGCCAATATTGTAAATAGTG
>SEYY01008009.1:27500-30000 GCA_009176605.1 Armadillidium nasatum
AATAATAATAATGATAATAAAAATTCCTCTAATAATAATAATAACTAATAATAATAATAGTAATAATAATGATAATAATAATAAAAGTAATTAAATTAATGATAATAATGATAATAATAATAATAATATAGGGATAATAATACTACTGCTACTACTATTAATAATGATGATAATAATAACAATTAACGTTCCATAGATTATTACCACCTGATAATTCTTCTCTCTATAATCTTTACAAGTAAACAATAATACAACAATAATAAAATAACTAAATAAAAAAATAAAATATAAATATAAATAAAAACAATAAAATAAAATAATGAAGAATTTTTTAATATTTCATTTCATTTCTTATTATTAAAATAATTTCATATCCAATTATTTCTAATTATTAAAATAATTTCATCTATAATTATTTCTAATTATTAAAATAGTTTTATCTCAAATTATTTCTGATTATTAAAATAATTTTATTTCCAATTATTTCTAATTACTAAAATAGTTTCATCTCCAATTATTTATAATTATTAAAATAATTTCATCTCCAATTAATAATTATTAAAAGAGTTTTATTTCCAATTATTAATAATTATTAAAATTGTTTTACTTTCCTGAGAATGTAATTCCTTTACTGTTGTATTCATAATATTTCATGCAGAACCTACGCTGCAAAAATTGTCCTAACGGATCGTTGTGACAAGTTTCAATAATGTCACAGTAAAATTTTCAATATAGAAAAAAAAAAAAAAATTACATGTAAGAAAGTCACTTCACCGATTTATTTTTCCCATAAGGAAATAACCGAGAAGATTTGTTGTGACATATTTGCTACTTGTCCCAACGATTCGTTAGGACAATATTTTCAGTCCAGGAAGAAACTTCCTAGAAAATAATCCCTCTTCGAACAGGTATGAACTTTTGATCTAAAAGATCTTTTTACCTTATATGTTTAGCTATTTCACAGTATAAATATTGTAAGCATATATATATATATATATATATATATATAATATAATATATATATATATATATATATATATATATATATATATATATATATATATATATATATATATATATATATGTATGTATATATTTCCAAGACTACGTCTATTGATGATATATTTGAAAGTAATATACATATATTCATACTACCACGACTACGGGTATTGACGAAATATTTGGTTTTTTTTTTTTTTTATTTCGTTCGCGAAGGACACCTCTGAAATATTTCATTAAAATATTTGACATTCTGAATTATTTTCATTCATGATTTTTTGACATCTCATTAATTTAAAATGCATAAATGTTTTTGTCTGAATGACTTTGGCCTATCTTCTCTAAATGATATTAACGCTATATATTTATTACATAATAAATTATTTTTATTCATGAATTTTTTTGACATTTTATTTATTTAAACGTTGACTGCCATGCGTAGAGCCGGCTCTTTTACCTTTTAAAAAAATTTTTTATCTGATTTTCCTGAAAATTTCAATATAGATAGCTTTTTTCCCGACGAAAAAACTCCATTCCTAACGTTTTTGCGAGGGAGTTAAAGTTTAGAAGTTATTTCGAAAATTTTTGGAATGTTCAAGTCTACGGTGAGGCCACATAAAAAATTTTTTTGGTCTGAAATTTAGAGTGTATGTTCATAATCTATTGGCTACAAAATTTTTTAATAGACTTTTGCTGTCAGAAGTATAGAAAAATTGTTATTTGCCCAATACTGACCAACTATCGAAAGTCAAAAATTGTTAAAAAAAAAAAATTCCAACTTTTTTAAAAAAAATATTTATAAAAAAAAAACTACAATAACTACATTTTTTATTTTTAGTAGTTTTATAGATAAATGATTGGGCTACAATATCCTTTCTATATATTATTCGATCTAACTTGTTTTTTCTGAGATATAGCTCTTCAAATAAGGTCCATTTTTGTGCCAATTTTCAAATATTTTAAAAGTTTGAGAGACTATATCTTTCTTCAAGCAAATATTATTTTATAATGTTCTAAACGTAAGTTATAGACCTATCCCTCTTCTAAACAATATATAAAAATAAAAAAAATTGTTTGAGGCATTTTTTTTAAAATAATTTTTTTCTCCGGAAAGGTATGATTTTTTTCAAAAAAAATTTGAGTGACTATAACATTTTTTTTAGACGTGATATCAAAAATCTCTTTATACAGCATCCATATATTGGGGCTAAGATTGTTCAGTTTTAAAATTTCAGCTCATGTGGACCAGTGGTTTGACCCCGCTATTCTATTTTTTTTAACTTTTGACCCCAAATAACTTCTAAACGTTAATCACTCGTAAAAACGTTAAAAGACTTTTTCGTCGGGAAAAAAGCTATATATACTGAAAATTTCAGCTCAATCGGTCAAAAAATAAAAAAAATTTCAAAACGGGCTCAGCCCCATTTCGTGGCAGTCAACGTTTAAAATGCATAAATGATTTTGTCTGAATGACTTTGACCTATCTTCTTTAAATGATTTT
>SEYY01008009.1:52500-55000 GCA_009176605.1 Armadillidium nasatum
ATATATATATATATATATATATATATATATATATATATATATATATATATATATTATATATATATATATATATATATATATATATATATATATATATATATATATATATATATATATATATATATATATATATATATATATATATATATATATATATATATATATATATATATATATATATATATATATATATATATATATATATATATATATATATATATATATATATATATATATATATATATATATATATATATATATATATATATATATATATATATATATATATATATATATATATATATATATATATATATATATATATATATATATATATATATATATATATATATATATATATATATATATATATATATATATATATATATATATATATATTATATAATACTAAATAAATATCTTTAAAAACATTTTTAGATGAGATGTAGAAATATTCAGTGTATGATTTTTAAATCATTAGTATATTATATATTTAATATTAAAAATATTTATTTGCAAACAAATTTTTTTATAAGGTAATTTGAAATTCAAATTCTTAGTTTATATAAGAAAAAATTACACATTTTCAAATAAATATTTACATGGGATACAGAAAAGATAATGTATATTTTAATGTTTGATTGAATAATTATTTTTTCATTTCTTATGATAGTACAAGAGTATGACAATAATCATAATATTAATAATAAAAATAATAATTATAATAGTAATGTAATAAAATAATTAATGATGATACCAATTCTTATATTATTAATAATAATAGTGATAATAATGATAATAATAATAATAATAATAATAATAATAATAATAATAATAATAATAAATATATAATTAATAAATAAATAAAAAAAAAAAAAAAAAAAAAAAAAAAAAAAAAAAAAAAAAAAAAAAAAAAAAAAAAAAAAAAAAAAAAAAAAAAAAAAATAATAATAATAACTATAATAATATTATTATTAAAATTAATATTTATAGTAGAATAATAATAATAATAATATTGATAGTAATATTAGCAATAATACTTTACTATAACTATTGGCCAAAAAAATGATGAAAGTAAGTGATTATAATAATAGTATTTATAATGAATAAAACTAATAATAACAATAATAATGAAAATAATAAAAATAATAATAAGAGTGATAGTAATCATAATAAATATAAGAAGAATAAAAATTTGACGAAAGAGAGATAAAAAGCATTCTAACCAGAATATTTATTTAAGGTAACAATATTGGAAGAAAAAAGTATTTACCGAGAATCAAATTTTTCGATTGATGCAGGAAAGAAGAAGGAAGAAAAGAACACTTTTATCTTTGACTGCATAAATTTCCCTCTCAGCGGGGCCTAACACTCAGTTATTGATAGATTAACATTATTTGAAAGGAAGTTCTTATTGTAAGGGAATATAAATAGAAAAGAAGAAACTGAAATAATTGAGAATGAATGAAATATAAAAAAGAAAGAAAGAGAAAAATAAGATGAGAGAAAAAGAGAGAAAGAATGAATAACGAGATAAATAAAGAAAGAAGAAAGAAAGAAAAATGAAAAAAATAAGGAAAAAAAGAATAAAATAAAGAAATAAAAAGATGGAGATGAAGACTGACAGAGAAAGAAAGAAAAATAGAAAGAAAGAAAGAAAGAAAGAAGGAAAGAAATAAAGAAAGAAAAGAGAGAGAACAAAAAGAAAAAAGAAACAAAAATCAAACAGATAAAACAAAACAAAAGCATAAAAAAGAAAAGAAACTGTGGATAAAAGAAAGAAATAAAAAAATAAGAAAGAACGACCGAAAGAAAGACAAAAGGAAGAACTGAGAAATGAAGAGAGACATGAATGGAAAAACCTCTCCAAACTGATTACATTCAATAATTAATTTATTAATATTTTAGAAGTAAAGTCCTCAATAGGATCTGACGTCCAAAGAAATGGTAATAATATTGTGACTTATAGTGAAATTGAAGTATTTATAGGAACTGACATCCAAAGGAATTGTAGTAGGATGTCATTTAAAATAAATTGAAGTCCTTATAAGAATCTTGACGTACAAAGAAATAGAAATAAGATGTCCACTTATAGTGAAGTGAAGTTCTTATTGGATCTGCTATTCAAAGGAATTTTAATAAGATGTCAGTTAAAATGAATTGAAATCCTTTATAGCATCTGACTTCCAAGAATTTTTAATAAGATTCTACTTAAAATGAAGTGAAGTCATTATGGCATCTGACGTCCAAAGAATTTATAATAAGATGTTACTTAAAGTGAATTGAAGACCTCATAAGATTTGACATAAAAAATAAGGGGAATAAGATGTCGCTTAAAATGAATTGAAGTCCTTATAGGATATGACATCCAAAATAATGGTAATAAGATGTCACGTTTTTAATACAATTATTCTAGATACACAATGTGAAATATTAAATTTTATTAAAAAATAAAAATATTAAATTAAATTTAATAAAATTTAATAAAATTGAATTTCAT
>SEYY01008009.1:65000-67500 GCA_009176605.1 Armadillidium nasatum
ATATATATATATATATATATATATATATATATATATATATATATATATATATATATATATATATATATATATATATATATATATATATATATATATATATATATATATATATATATATATATATATATATATATATATATATATATATATATAGAAAAGCCTTATTTCATTACGATGTTTTCACTTTGCTTTCAAATAAAGAAATTCAGTTTTATAAATTTTTTTTCCATTTTCAACTAAATTTTGAAGTGAACTTGCAAAATGTTTTCCTTTTCCGTGAAGATGAGATCGTTGTGGAGGAAATGAACCTCCTTATAGAGACTTATTTCAACGGAACACACGCATGATTAATATATATATATATATATATATATATATATATAATATATATATATATATATATATATATATATATATATTATATATATTATATATATAAATGTGTGTGTGTGTGTGTGTGTGTGTGTGTGTGTGTGTGTGTACAGAAATACAATAAAAATATAAATAAAAATTTTCCTCAAGCTTTTGAGGCTCAAACCTAATCTCCATTTTCAAATGAGGATAAAAAATAAACTGACGACAAAATACCAAAAGAATAAGGAGGAAAATATAAGACAAATAGGTAATAGGTAATAGGTAATAGGTATATATATATATATATATATATATATATATATATATATATATATATATATATATATATATATATATATATATATATATATATATATATATATATATATATATATATATATATATATATATATATATATATATATATATATATATATATATATATATATATATATATATATATATATATATATATATATATATATATATATATATATATATATATATATATATATATATATATATATATATATATATATATATATATATATATATATATATATATATATATATATATATATATATATATATATATATATATATATATATATAATATATATATTATATATATATATATATATATATTTGCTAAGTATTCTTTTAAGTGTATTTTACCTTTAAAAATATTGTTGATACTAATATCATTTGAGCATGTATTCATATTAAAGTTTATATTTTGTATGTTTTCAATAATGAAGGAGTTGATTGATATTTTAAAATTATTATAATTTATTTTGTCAAAAATGTGTTTATTGTTCATATCAATTAAATGATTTTTATTTGTTCTAGACATAGACAAAAATGAATTTAAAAAAATTTTTTTTTTACACATTACCACTGCTCACGGGCAAAGCCCTATTCAAGGAGGGGGTGCTAAAACAATAGAAGAGATCCACTCTGTGATGAAAAATGAGTTAAAAGAAAGGGACCCCAAATTATATATAATATTTAGTTTCTATAATTTAAAAATTCTATTTTAAAATTATATTATTAAATCAAGTTTTATTTTATAAGCCAAGTAGAAAAAACTAAAATTAAAAATGTTTTTCCATTTTCTGTTTTTGAAACCCTCAGTTTCTCTAATATACACTTCTAAACAATCTTTAAATTTTAATTTTATATAAATAACAGTTTTCTGGTTTTTATTTTTTTTTAATTTATTTAAAAAATCTTTTGAAATATCAGGGGTACTGATTGTTCTAAATTAATAGTTTTAAGAATTTTCTTTTTCTCCGAATGATCTATTGTACCAGGGAATAATATAATATTCTCACATTTAAACAATCTAAATCCACTAGTATTGTAATATTTTTTCTTTGCTATTTACAATATTGTATTTAAGATGTAAAAAGGATATTTAAGATTTTTGAAAACTGCACGATCAATACGTTTGCATAAACATACTATTTCTGATGTTTATATATATAGTCCATTTTTACTCCCTTCCCAACCTTCTTCTCCTTTTCCTATTTATTTCTATCGTTTTTTTTATGATCCAAACTTGAAAAACAAAGACAGGTTTGAGCCTCAAATGCTTGTGGAATATTTTTAGTTATTTTTTTTACTCTTAAGTGTTTTAAGTTTTTAAAATAAGGGGATTTTAACGACCTTCAAGTTTATTTGCAATATATATATATATATATATATATATATATATATATATATATTATATATATATATATATATATATATATATATATATATATATATATATATATATATATATATATATATATCCTTACTGTCCCAAAGAGGTCATGGCTTTCCATGTGGAAAACCAAGAACTGTCAGTGGACTCCATTCAACTCTATCTTTCCATAGTCTTCTCTTCTGTATCTCTTCCATCGTCATCAGCTCGCACTTCCTCAGCAAATCACACACTGACTCTCTCCAACTCTTCCTCGACCTTCCTCTGGTCTTCTCCCATCTGGTATCCAATCCCATCTTATCCTCGCCAACCTAAACCCAGACATCCTCTCCAAGTGTCCCCACCATCTAATTCTCGCAGCATCTATCCTTCTCATCAGAGGTGTTACTCCAATTTCTTGTCTGATTCTTTCATTTCTTATCCTATCCCTCAGGTATT
>SEYY01008009.1:110000-112500 GCA_009176605.1 Armadillidium nasatum
TATTTCCACTGAAAGGGTTAAAACCCTACATGGGAGTTTAAATAAAACTCATTGAAAGCAACGAGCCGGAAAACAGAATCTTTTACAGAGTTCTGTGAGAGGGACTTTAAAAAGCAGATGGAGAAAGATGCTGATGTCACTGACAGGGTGAAAACCCTTCCTGGGAGAAGGTGAAGATGACGATATATATATATATATATATATATATATATATATATATATATATATATATATATATATATATATATATATATATATATATATATATATATATATATATATATATATATATATATATATATATATATATATATATATATATATATATATATATATATATATATATATATATATATATATATATATATATATATATATATATATATATATATATATATATATATATATATATATATATATATATATATATATATATATATATATATATATATATATATATATATATATATATATATATATATATATATATATATATATATATATATATATATATATATATATATATATATATATATATATATATATATATATATATATATATATATATTATTAGTATTCCATTAACTTTTCACCTTTTTCACTATTTTATTTTGCTTGCGCAATTTTTTATTTTACCTCCTTTATTAATATTTTTATTTTTTTTATTTATTTTATTCAGATATATATATTTTTTTTTACTTATTTTTCCTTTAAAAATTTTGTTATTTTTTCAGGTTCTATTTAAAATTTTATTTGAAATTTATATATATATATAAATATATATATATATATATATATATATATATATATATATATATATATATATATATATATATATATATATATATATATATATATATATATATATATATATATATATATATATACACAAAGTAAAATATAAACTTAAATGGATTAAGGAACAACAAATAAAAAAGTTAATAAAATGTCCCATAGGAGATTTGAACAACAATTAAAAAAAGTTAATAAAATGTCCCATAGGAGATTTGAACCAATGCCTGTTGCGAAGTTTTCAACCGACAAAAGACTAAGAAATTAATAAAGATTTAAACCTGGAAAATGATCGTAGTAAAAGTCAATTGGATGGTTCAGAGTTAAAGTGAACCAAGTCCATGAGATTCATTTCTGAGAAAATAGATTTCAAAGTTGATTAACTGCTAACTATTAAAGTTAGGACTAAGGGGTCCACGTACGTAAAGTAGGACTAAGGGGTCCACAAGCAAAAAAATAAGTTAAGAACCCCTGGTCAAGAATAAGCAAAGCTCTCGTAATAACAGTTGTCATAGTATAAAAATATAGGAACAATGCAAAAATTTTACATTAAGAATATTATAGAAAATTTCAATCTTCAAAAGCTATACGAGATTTATTTAATAAAAATTTCTTTTTTTTGGGGGGGAGGAGGAGGATTTGCCAATTTTTATCCTTCATCCTAAAACTTCAGAATGTCAACAAATATCCTCCTTTCATCTATGTCAGCTTAAGGATAACTTTAAAATCTGTGCATGATTTTAAAGTTTATTTTTTATATATTTCCCAAAGTATGGAATATACTTTAAGTAACATTTAGAATCTACGAATAATGTTTAATATTTTAGTAAAACGACTTAATAATTTAATAAACAGCATTAATAATTAATTCTCTATAGAATTTGTTAATATGGGATAAGAAAGGGATATTAAAGGGAACGGAAAGTTTGAATAGATTTATCGCTCTCTCCCACACCCTAAAAAAAAAGTTAATAAAGTTAATAAAACTTTTATTATTATTATTATTTTATTATTATAGAAACTTTTCAATGTTTGCACATTTATGTTATTATAAAGTTAGATAAAATTTTTAGTTATATGCATTTATTTAATTACTACCTCCTTTAACAAGTCATGTTAAAATTTTTATTTCTTTCTATTTGGCATTTTGTTGTGAAAATTAATTAATAAATTCTTAGATATTTATTAGATATTTATTTTAGATAAATATTTATTTTAGATATTTTTAGATATTTATTAGATATTTATTCTCCTACGAAAAGTAACATTTAAATATAGAAATTGAGGGTTTCAACTTTAACTTTATTATAATATATATATATATATATATATATATATATATATATATATATATATATATATATATATATATATATATATATATATATATATATATATTGATAACCACTATGATAAACCGTGGAATCATTATTATAAATTTATAACTGCTAATGATGTTATAATTTCGAGGAATCGAACCCGGGTCCAAAAGATAAGTCCGTTGTGTTGACCACTACTCCACTGATGGTTCAAAAGGAAATAATCCAGAACTTCTACTGACATTTCTCGCCTAGTGAAAAGTCCCTTCAATATTTCCCGACCACAACTTGGGCGTAGCGTCAACATGGACCAGGTTCTATCCTGATATAAACCGCAGTGCAAATGTTATAATTTTGATATAATTATAATTTTAATATAATTATAATGT
>SEYY01008009.1:117500-120000 GCA_009176605.1 Armadillidium nasatum
AGAAAAAGAAATAAAGTAGAATGAAATTGGAAAAAAATTAGAAAAGTAGGATGCAGAAATTAAAAAGAACTTATAAAGAAATGAAAAAAAATTATGATGAAAGAATTAGAATGAGATAGAAAGAAAATTGAAAGAAAGAAAGAAATAGGAAAGAAATTGGAAAAATCATATGAATGAAATAGAAATAAATAGAAAGAAATACGAAGAAAATTGAGATAAAAATAAAGTAAATTATGATGAAAGAATTAAAATGATAAAAAATTGAAAAAAAATGGAAAGAAACTGGAAAAATTGGATGAAAGAAATAGAAAAAAATATTAAGAAAATTGGAAAAAAAAGAATAATATTAAATAATATTGGAACAATAGCATGAGAATACAAATAAATGACGAAAGAAATAAAATAAATTAGAATAAATAAAAGAAATAAGAAAAAAAAATAAAAAAATAAAAAAAAAAAAAAAAAAAAAAAAAAAAAAAAAAAAAAAAAAAAAAAAAAAAAAAAAAAAAAAAAAAAAAAAAAAAAAAAAAAAAAAAAAAAAAAAAAAAAAAAAAAAAAAAAAAAAAAAAAAAAAAAAAAAAAAAAAAAAAAAAAAAAAAAAGAAAAAAAAAAAAAAAAAAAAAAAAAAAAAAAAATTTTAAATTATTATTATTATTATTATTATTATTTATTATTATTATTATTATTACTACTACTACTACAAAACCAAAACAAAACTACTACTACTACTACTACTACTACTACTACTAATAATAATAATAATAATAACAATAATACAGTCTTAAAATCCTATGATAGCAATTGTTGCACTCTCAATCTTTTTATGGGTTAAAAGAAGAGAGAGAGAGAGAGAGAGAGAGAGAGAGAGAGAGAGAGAGAGAGAGAGAGAGAGAGAGAGAGAGAGAGAGAGAGAGAGAGAGAGAGAGAAAGAGAGAGAGGGAGCAAGTTAGAAAGAAATTGACCAAAAAGATAGAGAGAAAAATGCTAAAAAAGAGAGACAGAAAGAAAGAAAGAGGAACCAAAAGAAAGAGAGTGAGACAGAGGGAAAAAGTGACCGAAAGTGAAAGAGCGAGAGAGAGAGAAAAAAAAAATAGACCTAAAGAGAGAGAGAGATGGAAAAGCGACCAAATGAAAGAGAGAGAAAAAGACAAAAGAGAAAAAGAAAGAAAGAGAAAGAAATGTAAAAAGAGAGAAAAGATATCAAATAAGAGAGCTAGAGAGAGAAAAAAGAGCATAAGAGAGAGATAGAAAAGTGATCAAAAGGAAGAGATAAATGAGATAAAAAGAAATAGAGAGAGCGAGTGAGAGGGAACTAGAGAAGGCGAGTGGGTGAGAGAGAGAGAGAGAAGTCGTTTTGACCTTCTAACTGCAGCAAAAACGGTTGACTTATCTATGGGCTTTGGATAGGCGATCAGAGTCATTCTAACGACGAAAGAATCTATTCTTTATTCACTGACCCTTCGATCCCCTTTTTTTTAAAAGGATAAAACCTTGACTATTATGGGAGGGAAGTTGTTTCCTCTCACTCTCTCTCTCTTCTCTCTCTCTCTCTCTCTCTCTCTCTCTCTCTCTCTCTCTCTCTCTCTCTCTCTCTCTCTCTCTCATTTTCTGTTTCTCTCAATCATTTTTCTCACATTTTCTATCCCTGTCTAATTTTCACCTTTTAATGTCGTTTCTCCCATTCAGCTTTCTTATCTCTTCTCTCTCCCTCTATCTCTCCTCTCTCTCTCCCTATCTCTCTCTCTCATTCACATTTCCCCTCATCATCACTCTTCTTTTCTTTTCTCTATTTTTCTTTTTATATATCTCCCTTTTCTTTTTATTTTTTTCTTTTTTCTGTCTATTATTTTTATCTTTTATTCATGTGCTAAATATTTCAGAAGATTTTACATTTGTTCATTGTTTTTCTATGGAAATAAAGCAGCAAGAATGAAAATAGGAAAAGTTGTTAGAATTAAAACAAGAAAAGAAAAGAAGCAAAAATAAGAAATAGAAAATATATATATCATATATAGGTATATATTATATATATATATATATATATATATATATATATATATATATATATATATATATATATATATATATATATATATATATATATATATATATATATATATATATATATATATATATATATATATATATATATATATATATATATATATATATATATATATATATATATATATATATATATATATATATATATATATATATATATATATATATATATATATATATATATATATATATATACAAGGATTAGGTATTTACCAACCTAGCTATCCTGTCGTAATTTACACAACCCACTACACGATGAAAACTTTACTAAGTGAAACTTGTTTTCAAAATTGGAGTTGGAGGGAAACATTCTACTTCAATGTTCAAATAACATGGTTGTTTATTTCACGAGTGAAGGTAATTCCTATTCCAATGAGGCAAGATTTCTCACGAATTAATAGTTGTTGAGAGGAATGTGTTCGCTTGTTTGTAGAAG
>SEYY01008009.1:165000-170000 GCA_009176605.1 Armadillidium nasatum
TCTACAAAAGAAATCCATAACCATCTCTGCATACTCTGTTCACCTCTCCCAACCAAACTCCTTCTCCAGCTCACATTTCCTTTATTCTAACATTCCTAACTCTATCCGATCTACTAATACCACAAACCGCTCTCAGACCTTTCATTTCGAACACTTCTATCTTTTTTCTTTCTCGCATTCAGTCTCCATACTTCACTCCCAAATATGACCACAGGTATACAACAATCCCCAAACATTCTCACCATCACTTTTCTTGATATTCTTCCTCTATTTCAAATATTCCTTAAAACTCCCAACACCTTCTTACTTTCCCTTATTCCTAAGACTTACTTCATCGTTATCACTACAGTCTCTCTTTCCGAATATCACCCTCAGATGTTTAAATACACTCGGTCACTTTAATCTCTTCCCTTCTCACCTTAATTTGCATTTCATCTCTCAATTTGTATTTGTATCTTTTAATTTGCATCTCTTAATTTGAATTCCTTCACACTTCCTCCATCATTTTTCATCCACAGCACTTTACTCTTACACACAATTGCTTTTAAGCCAAACTTATCACATACCATTACAAACTCTCTCTCTCTCTCTCTCTCTCTCTCTCTATATATATATATATATATATATATATATATATATATATATATATATATAATATATATATATATATATATATATATAATATATATATATATATATATATATATATATATATATATATATATATATATATATATATATATATATATATATATATATATATATATATATATATATATATATATATATATAATATATATGATATATATATTTATTGACATGAAAATTTAGGTGACTGACCTGAAACTCCCGAAAAGAATTTATATAAATTTATTTATAATAAAAAAAAAAAAAAAAAAAAAAAAAAAAAAAAAAATTTATTATATATATATATATAATATATATATATATATATATATATAATATATATATATATATATTATATATATATAAACATATATATGCAAATAAATTAATAACATGCTTTTATTAACGCCACAATACTATTGTTTTTATGTTTTTTTGATTACAAATGTATCTGATATTAATAATACTAATATTTTTTTATAGCAATAATGAAAGTTCTTACATATTAATTATAGTATTCATTACTCTACCAAACTTTTTATATAAATGTTAATTTTACAGAACGACTTTTATATATATAAAAGACCTTATACATTTTTAATTAAATTTTTATGTTATGCTTACTACGCTTCATTTTAATTTCAATATTAAAATGTTAGGTTCCTTTATATATGCAAATGTATTGGAAAAATCTATGAAAAAAAAGGAAAAAATTTACAGTGCACTAACAAACTTTAAAATTATGCAAATTTTCATCAAATTGAAAAGCGAATGCCTAGCTCTTAGGGAACTTTTTTTTTTTATATCATAAACGGCAGTGTAAAGCTGGAGAAGTTTCTTTAAATAATTCAATCCACCTACTTTCGAAACGTAAATACAATGAGAGAGAGAGAGAGAGAGAGAGAGAGAGAGAGAGAGAGAGAGAGAGAGAGAGAGAGAGAGAGAGAGAGAGAGAGAGAGAGAGAGAGAGAGAGAGAGAAAGTCTTGTAAATTTCCCCACCTTGGATGTGGGATGTTAGAGATTACTGTTCGTGAGAGAGAGAGAGAGAGTGAGGGAGCCAGAGAGAGGGAAAGTGAGTGAAGGAGAAAGAGTAAGAAAGAGAAGAGAGAGGGTGAGAAGGAGAGAACTTTCTTTATATAAATAATTCAGTCCCCTACGTTTGGATCATAAATACTAGAAGAGAGAGTGAGGGAGACGGAAAGAGAAAGGAGAGAGAGAGAGAGAGAGAGAGAGAGAGAGAGAGAGAGAGAGAGAGACAGAGAAAGGAAGAGAGTGAGAGATAGAGAGTAAGAAAGAGAAGAGAGAAAGAAATACTGAGAGAGAGAAAATCCAATATCCTATAATTTCACATTATCATTCTTCCCAATTTGTAGTTTAGATTTGCCTCAAATATGGCCTCTAAATTTTTATATACTTAATAAAAAAAAATGAAAGAAATAAGAGATAAAACGAATAAAGAAAGGAAAATCCACAAAAAAGTACAAAATTTATATAGCATTAGGGTTAAGAAAATATAAAAAAAAAAACCCGATTCAAAAAATAAAGTAGAAAAAATTTTCAAAAAAAAAAAAAAAAAAAAAAAAAAAAAAAAAAAAAAAAAAATAGAAGAAAAGTTAACATTTTAAAACGAAAAGTCGCTTCACGGTTCCAATATTTTTTTTCTTTCTCGAAAGTGGAAATACGCTGATGACGTCATTCTATGGAAGCGACCATCAACATAACACATTGATGAAAATATCGAGCCAAATTATTTTGTCTATTGGAGTGCAGTGTTTTTTAAAGCAAAATGAAAAACAAACAATAATGTCGGATACCTATTTTGGAAATAAACACAAGAACATACTTGAATGCACACATATTTGAGTTAGATATGCAGACACAAAAATACTTGAATACACAAATTTTTGTTAGATATGCAAATTTTTTAGAAAATTTTTTTTAAAAAAATCTGCTGACAAATATAAACACCTGAATTGATAGCCAAAAACTTTTTATTTTTATTTTATAATTTTTAAATTATATATATATATATATATATATATATATATATATATATATATATATATATATATATATATATATATATATATATATATATATATATATATATATATATATATATATATATATATATATATATATATATATATATATATATATATATATATATATATATATATATATATATATATATATATATATATATATATATATATATATATATATATATATATATATCGTGTGTGTGTGTGTGTGTGTGTATGTGTGGGTCTCAATTGTACGTTCAAACTGTTAACTGTCTTTTCTAAACTGTCTTAAAATGTACTTTATATAAAACTAAATTATTTTAATATATCCTTTAAGCAGATGACCAAATATTAATCGTCAAACTGAAGCATAGCATATTCGATTATCGATTATAGAAAGCATAGCGATATATCGATTATAGAAAGCATATCGATATTTAAGCTATAAGTTTTATTACAGTAGATTAGGTTAGGTTATGCTAGGTTAAATTAGGAAAGGTTAAGTTAGGTTAGATTTGATGAATGTATCAAAATTTGATATTAGTTTAAAAAAAAAAAAAAAAAAAAAAAAAAAAAGTTTTTTTTTTTATTTATATATATATATATATATATATATATATATATATATATATATATATATATATATATATATATATATAATATATATATATATATATATATATATATATATATATATATTATATATATATATATATATATATATATATATATATATATAATATATATATATATATTATATATATATATATATATATATATATATAATATAAGAACGACCGGAAAGGATAGAGAGAAGGTCACAAGGAGAAGAAAAGATTCAGAAAAAGGCAAGTTTGAATATCAAAGATTTGTGCCAGACTCTATCGAAAGCTTTTGATATGTCCAGGGCTACAACAAAAGATTCACCGAAATGCCGAAGAGCGGAGGAACAAGAGTCTGAGAGAAGATTTTAAGACGATTACCAGTAGAGCGTTCTTTATCAATCAAAAAAATTTTTATCCTAATTTTCTGTTATAATAATTGACAGACAAAACATAATTTTTTTAATTAAAAAAAAAAAATAAAATAAAATAAAATAATATGCATACAAATATTCTTACTATTCACGTCTAATTATGTGTTCTATAAAGTATTTTAAATCTATTTATAAATTAGTTTTTCTAGAGATTTTCTAGCCTTTTTCTAGATTTCTGGAAACTTAATAATGCAACGTATAATTATACATCAAAGTGTCTCAAATAGAGTGGTTTTCTCTAGATATTCTAGTCTCCTCTATTGACTGTCCACTCTAAGTAATTACTATATATACTTTTCTATTTTTATAAGAAATACATTTTACTTTATATACATTGTGCATTAAAGATATACTCGCACATTCAATTATACGTAACTGTTTTATTTAATTTCACTTCTAATAAGTTTTTTTAATTAATTTACTCGACTAGCATAATTACTTATAATTAGAAATAATAATAATATATATTGATATAATAATAATAATAATAATAATAATAATAATAATAATAATAATAATAATAATAATAATACTAATGTGATAATAGTAATGGTAAGAGTAAAAACAACAATAACACAACAACGACAAAAATAATAATAACAATAATTATAATAATTAATAATAATAAAAATAATAACTATAATACATTAGTGTGATAACAGTAATAGTAAGAATAGTAATAACAATAATAAAAATAAAATAAATTATAATAAATAATAACAGTTATTACTATTTATTGTTATTAATAAAATAATTTATTCAGTTAAAGAGAAAAAGTTACAAAATTTGTTCAACAAAAATTACATATATATATATATATATATATATATATATATATATATATATATATATATATATATATATATATATATATATATATATATATATATATATTATATAATAAATGTATAAAGGGAGTAGGTGTATAATTAAATATAATATAATAATATAATAATTATGATTTTAATAATAATAATAATAATCATGTAATAATAATTAAAAATAATAATCATTTAATTAATTATTATTATTATTATTATTATTATTATTATTATTATTATTATTATTATTATTATTATTATTATTATCATCATCATCGTCATCATCACCATTATTTATTGCTGTTAATAAACATAGGGAAGATAAGAATGTGTTCTTCAGTATTTCAGTAGAAAGTAGTTTTTAATTATTTTTACCAAACGATCCTAGTGTGAGCAATTCCAAAAGGTTTATAGAGAGGCTCTTCCTCTCGTCGATTCCCCTTTTTTGAGTTTATATTAGAATTTTTATTATCCTAGTGTGCTGGGTC
>SEYY01008009.1:172500-177500 GCA_009176605.1 Armadillidium nasatum
TAGGAGGGATTTTCGAGAGAGAGTTGTTAAGTAGTCGAGTTTTCAAAGAGTTGAAATTTCACAAGGTTGCTATGACCCCACCAGGAAATCCCATCCAGATCGGCAAGAAGCAAAAGAGTGAGCAGATTTGAAATGAGTAAAAGAAAGGAGAGTTGAGACGTCGGCATAAGAATGAATAGAGTTGGAGGTACAGCTGAGGAGGTCGTTAATGAAAAGTAAGAATAAAGTAGGGGATAGAACAGAACCCTGAGGAACACCACAATTAATAGGGAAAGAAGAAGAAGTCGCTCCATCAACAAGTGCTGATATGGAGCGATTTGAGAGGAAACTAGACATGAGTAAGCAAAGAGAAGGAGGAAACCAAAAAAAAGGGAGCTTAGAGAGCAGCGACGCATGCCATCCCCGGTCAAAAGCCTAGAATATGTCAAGCACCACCACACAAGACTCTCCTTAGTCCTTAAGAACAGAAAACCATAGATCAACGAAGTAGGAAAGTATGTCACCAGTAGACCTCGAGCGACGAAAGCCATACTGGTTATCTGAAAGAAGGGAGTGAGATTCCAAATGATCAAAGGAATGAGAGTTGGAGAGAATTTCAAAGATTTAGATAGAATACAAGTGAGAGCTATAGAGCGATAGTAGAAAGTTCAAAGCGGCTACCGTTTCTTCGGGATCGGCTGAACATTTGCCGACCTCAAGTTCGGAAGCACACTCCCCCAAACAGGGGAAAAATGCCATCCGGACCACTTCCTTCCTTATGTTCATAGATTATAGGATCCCAAGCACCTGATCGTATGATATATATATATATATATATATATATATATATATATATATATATATATATATATATATATATATATATATATATATATATATATATATATATATGCAAAGCATTAAGGCGAAGCTTTCCATTTTTTAAAAATTTTCGTAGCAGCATAAATAATATATTAAATTTTCTTTTTAGAGAAGGAATTGAGAAAATGCGTCCTGTGTAAACATCTGTGCATAAGCGCGCGCGCACGCACACACACACACACACACACACACACACACACACATATATATATATATATATATATATATATATATATATATATATATATATATATATATGTATATCAGGTATTCATTATAATGTGTTATGAACTCATTACTATTATGTATTATGCATAAATTATTATAATATGTATTTTAATATCTGAATAGAAAGTATGCAATAATAATACATTTAATATATTTAATATATTACATATTATTTGTATATTTAATATATTACTTATTACTTACTATTATAAAACGAGATTATAAATATATATCTTTGTTGTCAATATCATATTTATATTTGTATTGTTATGCAATAAATACACAAGTATAGATCAAATTTGCTGTGAGAAAGATTATATCTTGTGGGAAAAACATATGTATTGAGTTTCAAAGCACAGTAGTTAAAGGGTATATATATATATATATATATATATATATATATATATATATATATATATATATATATATATATATATATATATATATATATATATATATATATATATATATATATATATATATATATATATATATATATATATATATATATATATATATATATATATATATATATTATATATATATATATAATATAATTTAATTATTAATATTTCACCTAATAAAAAACTTATTATATATTATTATAATAATAGAAATAATGTAGTTATAAATATAGATCAAAGGTTTTATAAATAAGATTTAAAATAGTATATATATAGGTCTCCTATAATATATATACGTACTAATAATTGACTCTAATTAATATATCTTATAAAATATATAATACCCTTTAAATAACTTGTGGTGACTTGTAAACCCTCAAAGTCTCGAAAATAAGGGTGTGCTTGCTAGTGTTTCCGCACAGAGAAATAACTCTCTCTATTCTCTACAGGCAGAGATTTCTTGATTCCGAGTACACCGTTGCTCTCATATATATTTGGTACTCTCAATACTAAGCATATAAATAATATTAATTTAATTGTACCAACAATAGATATATATATATATAATTTATTTTTTTTTTTTTTTTTTTTTTTTTTTTTTTTTTTTTTTATTATTATTATTAACGTTATATTAATATTAAATCGTTAAAAGTTTTAAAATTACGAAAAGATACCACTTGTATTTATTAATTATAAATTATTTATTGATAATAATAACTTTATCTAATTTCTAAGTAATAATAAATACATCATATTAAATAAATTTATGTTTATAACATAAACATAAATTTGAGTTCATAATTACAATATTTATATTATTAATTGTATATTATCTCTGGAGAATATATACATTAATAACAATTTAATATAATTTAAATTAATCAATTTGTTTTATCAAAATTCATATAAAACTTCGTAAATTTTAGAATAACAATATTTATTTCCTACAATTTTTTCTTTCAGAAATTATTTTAAAATTTTAAAAACAAATAAAATCAATTTACATAAAAAAAAATAAAAAAAAAAAATATATTTTTTTATTATTTTATAATATATTTATATATATAATAATTTAACATTATTTAAAATTATTGTTATAATTATTATTTTTTTTTTTTTTTTTTTTTTTTTTTTTTTTTTTTTTTTTGCTGTTTACTTCTTGAACTTTACTTCATTCCATTTATAATTTTAGTTCTCATTGTTTGTGTTACATGTAATTAACAATAAATCTTCTGTGTTTTTGTATTCATTTTTTATTGCTTATATTATTAAAAAGTAGGGAGACTCTCTCTTAACTCCAATACAGTTAAATTATTGATTTATTAATATTATATATTAAGTTTTATTATTTGTACTATTGTATTTTTTTATTGTAATGTTATTTGAGTTTTTGCATACAAAGTAATAATTATAGTAAAATAAATAATAATATAATAATAAATACATATAGAGGAAATATATACTTCAATTTTATATATAGTTAATCTAAATACCATTATATATACATAATATATATAATATAAGTATATATATATATATTTTTTTTTTTTTTTTTTTTTTATTTTTAATTTTATTTTATATTAATTATTATATTATTTATATTATATTTTTTTTTTTTTTTTTTTTTTTTTTTTTTTTTTTTTTTTTTTTTTTTTATTTTTATAATATAATTTAATAATATGTATAATTAATATATATATAATATATATTATATAATAAAATAAATTAAAAAAAAAAAAAAAAAAAAAAAAAAAAAAAAAAAAAAAAAAAAAAAAAAAAAAAAAAATTTTTTTTTTTTTTTTTTTTTTTTTTTTTTTTTTTTTTTTTTTTTTTTTTTTTTTTTTTTTATTTTTTATTTTAATAAATTAAAATAATAAATATATATATATTTAGTAATAATTTATTAAATAATAATTAATTCATAATAAATCTTATAATATAATTTAGTAATATATAATATTTATTCATGATATATATTTTATTATTATCCTATATAATGTTAATAATCATTCCATTATATAAAATAATGAATATATATATAATGTATATTAATATAATAATTATTAATCATAAATTATATAAATAAAATTTTTTTTTTTTTTTTTTTTTTAATTTTTTTTATAATATATATAATATATTAATATATTATATATAATAAAAATAAACGTCTTAATTCTGTTAAAATTATATAATGTTAATTAAATTTATATAATCTTAATGTATATATGATATAGGACATTTAAGTCAATTTTAATTATTAATTATAATTTTTATCAATCATGAAGTGTACTTATTGGTTTGGACTTATATTATATTGTGATACAATAGGGTCAACATTGGATGTCATATTTTGAACACATACATCATAATTACGGAAACCTATTACTCAATTGTTTACTGTTGAGAAAATTAGTAAACAAAAATCTACCTTAATTAATTAAGCATAACGCAAATCAGCTATATATCAAATAAATGAAATTAGAGAATTTTAAGTGACCCTGACATATTATCTCAAATAAACGTAGAAATAAAAATTAATTAATTAATAATTTTTTTTTTTTTTTTTTTTTTTTTTTTTTTTTTTTTTTATTTTTTAATAATAATTATATATAATATTATTAATTATTAATTTATATATCATATATTATATATTTAAAATACTTATATGTTTAATTTATTATATTAAGTTTATAATTATAATATTTATTATATTAATATATAATATATATTATATTATTAATATAATAATATATTTATTATTTATATATTATATATTATTATAGATAATATTATATTAATATAAATAGAGGAAGAGATGAGAGAGATGATGAGAATGTAGTGAGTTGGAATTATAAACGAGAAAATAAATAAATTATTATGATCATAATAATTAATGATTTATGTGTCGAAGAGAGAGTTAGTGGATATTTGTGATAGAGAGCATGAGAGATGTCGAACAGAGTAAGAGAAAGTATAAATTATAATGATGAGTGAGGGTGGACACCTGCAGAAGAGGAGGGGATAAGAGGAAGGAGGGTGCGTGGGGTGAGGGAAAAAATAAAAATAACTCATACGAGAGAGCTCCTGATTGGCAGATGATAGGGTGATTTATTATATTTTGATTCACCACGCTCAATGATAGTATAGAAGAAGACAAGAGTAGAATACCCCCTCAATAAGTATTAATATAATTGCAAAAAAAGAGAGAAGAGGAAGAAAGATAAAAATAAACGGATTAGAAGCGAGAAATTAAACTTACAGACGGGGAGGTAGAGGAGAAAAAAAGAACGATGAATATAGTATTTCAAAACGCAAAAAATTTCTGAGATGCAAAAATTAAAACTGTAATATGAAAACATTTATATAATCAAATAAAGGAATTTAAATGAGCATTTAAGATAAGGCGTGTTGCAATCCTCATAAGTTAGAGGATCTCTCTCGAGAACCAGAAATAATTAATTTTGTACTTTTATTTCTGTATTAAATTTCAAAGGTCGTATTTATTCG
>SEYY01008009.1:182500-185752 GCA_009176605.1 Armadillidium nasatum
ATATATATATATTATATATATTAATAATTATATAATCAGAGGGGTGCATTCAGAGAATGGTAGGTGGCCTACCAATATCCACTAGAGTTGGGGAACAGTCGGAAATCTGGACGCTAATGGCCAACGTGACCCGGTACACGGCGTTTAAAAATGTGCAAGTCAAATGAAGTTGGGAAAACAGATAAAAGGAATGTGTTCCAGACTTTACCAGTAGAGTACATGTAAGATTGAGTATAGCGGTTTAGTCTGGGGTTTGAGAGTTGAACAGAAAAAGGATGAGACTGTGTAGAAAATCGTGTCACACGAGCCCTTCTCAATGGAGGAGGTATGCGACGGGAAAGTTCAGAAGAGCAGTGTTCATTGTAATAGCGATATTATAGAGAGAGTGACGTAACAATTCGACGGGCAGAAAGAGATTGGAGAGAGCTAGTAAAAGCAAAAAGAGTTTATAAAGCAAAAAGCCCTAGACTCCACCTTTTCGAGAAGAGCTTTATGAATGGAACTACCCCAGATGTATGAGGCGTACTCCATACAGGGGCGAACAATATCCCTATAAAGAACAAGCAACTGGGGTGGCGTAAAAAAAAACACGAAATCGCCTCAGAACACCCAACCTCTTAGAAGCTTGATTAGAAAGAGAAGTAATGTGATCTTTCCAAGAAAGACCACTAGAAAACAAAGCACCGAGAATATTCAGGACAGATGAAGGTTTGAGTTGAATGTTTTCGAAGAAGATGTCATAGTTGTATGGAAGATTGTGTCGAGTAGAAAGATGGAGGAATTGAGTTTTTGATGCATTGAAAACGACGACGTTTCTCTGCTCCAATTTGAAATACGAGAAAGATCAGAGGTAAGTTGCTCCAAGACCATCGTTCTTAAATCTATTAACTGCTGATGGGAGGTGGGTCCTTCAAATTGAAATGAATAATGAAGGATGGAGTCATCGGCATAAGAATGTGTAGGAGACGAAGTAGTAAAGAGAAGGTCATCGATGAAAATAAGAAAAAAGAGTCGAGGATGGGGCAGATCCTTGAGGAACATTACTATTTATAGATTTAAAGGAAGAACGGTGGCCGTCTACAACAACTGTTATAAAACGACCGGAAAGGAAGTTAGAGAAAAGGCCACAGAAAGAAGGATAGATTACGAAAGAGGGAAATTTGGAAATCAAAGCTTTGTGCCAGATTCAATCGAAGGCTTTCGACAGCAAATGATTCCCCGAAATGCCGAAGGGCGGAGGACCAAGAGTCAGAAAGTAGGGAAAGAAGATCACCAGTAGAACGGTCTTTACGAAAGCCATACTGATGAACAAAGATAAGATTTGAAGAATTAAGGTGTTTCCAAATCTTCCAGTTAGGGATAGTTCGAAAACTTTATAAAGAACGGATTTTATAGAAAAAGTATGATAGTTGGAGGGTTGAGAGTTGTCCACATTCTTCGGCACAGGCTGAATGAGCCCACGTTTCCAGCAAGAAAGGAAGGTCGAAGTGGAGAGACAGAGACGAAATAGTTTACCAAGGCAGGGAGCAAGCTCAGAAACACAAATTTGAGAACCGCACGAGGACTACAATCAGGACCATATGCCTTCTTAGTGTTAAGCTCAGAGAGAGCATAAATGACTAGAAGAAATTACAATGTTAGGCATAAATGAGTTGGAGGGGGTTGAAGGAGGAGAAACAGTTCCGGAACCATCTAAGGTTAAGTTAGAAGAAAATGTTTGAGTGAAGAGTTCAGCTCTAGCAGTAGGGAAAATGGCAGTTGTACCACCAGAAGAAACTAAAGGAGTGAAAGAGGAAGAAGCAAAGTTAGAGTTGACATTTTGTGCAAAATGTCAGAAAGGGCGAGAGGAAGAGGATACAGAAAGATGATTGTATTTGAGCCAGAGAAAAAAGTTTTTTGATATCTCGAAGAATAGATTTTGTAGGATTCCGGGATAAAATATAAGTTGAATGAGTTTCAGGAGTTTGAAGACAACGGTAATCCCTGAAGGCAGCATTCCTGCGGCGAATAGCGCGCGAGAATAAGCAAAGTAAAACCAAGGTTTGTTAGGTTTAATAGAAGGGAAAGATATGGAATGAACGCCTCCATGCCAGAGAGAATCACCTCGGTTATGCGCTCTGCCCACGCCTAGGGACCCCTCCCACGAAAGCAGTAATCATTCCGTGGAAAATCAGTGAAGTACAACCGCAAGTCATATAAATATATAATATATATATATATATATATATATATATATATATATATATAATATATATATATATATATATATAAATATATTATATATATATATATATATATATATATATATGTATATTATATATATACGTAGAGAGAGAGAGAAGAAGAAAAAAAGAGAGTAATTCTGAGTACGACAGAGCCAAGTAATGAATAAAAATAGAATAACTGAAACCCATGGGAATTATGTTCAAATAATTACTAATATTATATATATATATATATATATATATATATAATATATATATATATATATATATATATATATATATATATATATATATATATATATATATATATATATATATATATATATATATATATATATATATATATATATATATATATTATATATATATATATATATTATATAATATATATATATATATATATAATATATATATATATATATATATATATAATATATATATATATATATATAATATATATATATATATATATATATATATATAATATATATATATATATATATATATATATATATATAATATTAATACACTCGCAACACTTAACAGAATTACACCAATTTACAATCAGGAATTTGAACCTTAAAAATAATATATTTACTTTATATTTTATCTTATATATATATATATATATATATATATATATATATATATATATATATATAATATATATATATATATATATATATATATATATATATATATATATATATATATATATATATATAATATATATATATATATATATATATATATATATATATATATATATATATATATATATATATATATATAATATATATATATATATATATATATATATATATATATATATATATATATATAATATATATATATATAATATATATATATATATATATATATATATATTATATAAAAATATATATATAATATATATATTAAATATATATATATATATATATATATATATATATATATATATATATATATATATATATATATATATATATATTATATATATTTATAATATAATATATATATATATATA
>SEYY01008011.1:2500-20828 GCA_009176605.1 Armadillidium nasatum
TAACGTTTTAGCTTTTTAAGCTGACACGGGCGTCAGTTGTACAGGCGTCAGTTGTACAGGCGTCAGTTGTAGGCGTAGTAGTAGTATTGTCAGCCATAGTAATAAAGTCAGTTGATTTAAAGCTGTAAGTGCGTTCATATAATAAATGTCAGCATTAAGTGACAACATAATTATCAGCATAAACGTATAATTGTCTTCCATATTATTAATACTTGAAACTTATTCACTTAATTTAATTTTGAGTTATTATAATTCTTAGAAATATAAAACTACTATACAATAGACTATTCAGCTATTTAGGAAGTGGGTCTAGCACATGCAAAAGTGTTACAATAAAACTTGAAAATTGTTATTGAATATAAATTACCCCCAGAAGGAGTTATTCTTAAAATAGCCATAAGGATTATAGTAACCAGCTCGTGGTCATCTTAATAACGATAAGGAGATAGGACGTCCCTCTTTATCTTGCACATAAAACAGTGTAAGACTGTGTTCGGCATTACTAGACTGAGACTACATTCATCTGAACTCCGTTAGATTGGTACTCTACAGAAAATCCACGAGTATTGTCGACGTCTGCTCAGTCGTAAACAAGGAAGGCAGGCCAGGCCTAAAAAGACTGGAAGTAGCGAGGACCAGCACAGTGAAAGAAATTGGCGCCCGAACAGGGACGCACTTCCGGCGAAGAAGGAAGCACCCGCCACAAAAGGAAAACCGAAGAAAAGACGCTACTGCCAGAATTAGCTCACCAGGAGCCAAAAGAATAGAAGAATAGGCAACCAAACATAGATTTGATACCCCAGGAAAAAGGATAACCAGCCAGCAGGAATAACGTTTCAGAAGAATTGTCCCAGGCGTGAAAAAAGGAAAATAAAAATTTTAAAACTTCTTGATTAAGAAATCGTCGTCGTAGAGCCCAAAATTCTCAGAAGACCCCGAAGAAAAAAGAAGCCTATTAAAAATTTTCCCGAAGAAGACGCCAGTCCCGGAATTACGATATAAGAAGAAAATTCCGCACCAGATGTCCCGGAATTAAATAATAAGAAGAGATTCCGATGTAGATGTTCCGGAATCACACTAAAAGAAGAGATTCCGAAGTTCCAACGCTCAATGATCAACTGAGATTGAGAACTACGCCCGTGTCAAGTTTACAATACTTACAGAGCCTACCAAACAGCCCAGTCTACAGAGAGACTTCTCTACAACTTGCATATCCAGTGATCGAAGCGAATATTCGGATCCACCTCGAAAATCTGGTTGAATTCAGAAATCTGCGTAAGGTAAATAAAAAATTTATTCATTTTTGTTAAAACTTTTAAAACTACACATCCATGCAAAGTGACATGAATGCGAAGTTTTGAGGTTTAAAAACTAAGATATATATATATATTATATATATATATATATATATATATATATATATATATATATATATATATATATATATATATATATATATATATATATATATATATATATATATCAAATTTCCCATTTTATTTTTAATTTTAAAAGGATAGTGGCAAATAGTTTCTATACCACTAAATTGTTTGTTTGTCCCAAGTGAAGAGAATTGATTTCCCATAGATATAATTACAAAAAGAAAATTTGTCTAAAATTTACTCTAGTTTAATTGTTCTAATTCTGAAATTAGAAAGTCAAGGTCTGAATAGATATATATAGATGTATATATGTGCAGTCAAAAGATTTAAGAAAGTAAATCAATTTGTGTGAGAGAGAACTGAGTGAGTATAAAAAAAAATATAAGACTCAATTTAATCTGAATGATAAAAGACGCTCTCGGAGGTGAGCTTCATAAAATCGTTTCTTTGTGTAAACATATTCATTTTGTTTCTGTGTATAAAATTAAATCACATTATTGAAAGAGTACTATTCCCAGAAGAAATCCCTTCGTGCATGTCAAATACTTCACCAAATTAAAAACAGTAAAGATTTGACATACAAAAATTTTCTCTTAAATTATTCTACAATATTTAGATAGATATTGTTTGTAGATACATTTGTGTGAAAAAGGCCTGCAAAGCCGACATAAAGCCGGTTGACTTATTCACACACACACAGCCACACCTCGCCGCACCTTAGAGCCCATTTCGGCGGATGCCGAAACCTCCTGTCCAAATCTAACACAGTAAACAGGACATTACGTCAATTGTTACAAAGATCACAGTGAATCAACTACAATCTACAACAAAATTCTAAACACACACCAACAATTATACATCATTCAATATTCAACAACAAACCAACAATCACAATTACATTGATCGAATCATTATTTGATTTAATTATATTTAATTTGGTAAAGTTTGTTGCGAATTTGAAAGGAAATAATATCTACGAAAATTTTATATAATATTGCTGTATGTTCGTACATACACGTTTATATAAGATTTAAAAGCATATTATTAAAATATATATATAAATATAAATATAATATATATATATATATATATATATATATATATATTATATATATATATATATATATATATATATATATATATATATATATAAATATATATATATAGGAGTATACGTAAGAGTGTTTAGATTTTAAGGCATATAAGACTATACTAAAGTTGTATAGTATATTGAGAGCGAAGCAAAAGGCAATCAGAAAATAAAGAGAAAGAGTGGATATTAGGAATAGTAAGGAAAAGTGAATAGGAAAAACGGATCAAATTTTGAGTCCACCATCGACTCCTCAATTACGAGAAGAACAGAAACACAGACCATAAGCAACCCAAACAACACAACCCCTAATACTGGTAGTACCAACAATGCTGGGATACCCGCATTAAACCTACAGAGGTTGTTCTATTCGAAATCAAAAATACCAATTTTAGAAGGTCCAGGAAAAACCCCTAGTGAGGATACAGGACCATCAGTTCACCTTTGGTTAAAGTTACTAGAAAGGAGTTTTGAAGCGGAGCATATAACGTCAGAAGACGAGCGGATCGCAATTGCTAGTTGCAATGTTAGCGCTCGGGAAACATCGTCAGCACGCTTAGTAATCGAGAACTGTCTGGAAGTTAAGGAACGCGACCACGTTCGCCGAATTTAAGAAAGCCTTACTGGACAATCTAGTACCTGCCAGTTCCGCGCCCATTTTTGATCAGTTTGAAACGTTACTCAAAATGCCATGGAATAAAAACACATCTGTCTCCGCACACATAAACCAGTCGCTGGGTTATCCCAACGCGTTCTGCGAGGATATAGAGGCACGATATGGTGTACAATATTCTCCAGAAGGTCAGAGAATCTTACTCATGGCAATAGTATATAGCAAGCTTCCTAACCAAGCCATGAAAATGGAACTTAACAAAGCGATGGAAGTAAATAAGACTGTGACGCAGTTAGTGGCAGAGCTAACCGAGAAACTTAAGGTAAATAAGTATACTTCAGACCGAGTCAGTGCCATAGAAGCACGAGAGGAAAGGGAATCTTGGAGGGACAAAACAAACTACCACACATACTCACGTTACCCGCAGAGATTAAGAAGCCCAGAGAGGAGAGGGGGCAACAGAAAAATATGGAAGGACACAAGCGTCAGGAGTAGTGGAAGAAGGCAATGATAGTAGTAGGGGCAGAGATAGGGAAAAAGGGCCGATAAGACGAGATAATTCCGTGGCACGTGGCAGAAAATTCACGTCTCCTCGAAGGAAGAGTTATGTCAGATGGAGTCCTTACAATAAGTTGCACTACGAACCCAAGCGCATAGATGAGAAATATGGGTCGTATACTAAAAGATATGAAGCTGAAGACGACGAAATACGTCGCTTCAGACATATATCGTCTATTAGAGCACCGTCACCGTCACCTAGAGCATCTTCTCCACGAGCACAATCCCCCAGGAGAATTGATAGGCCGCGAAAACATAAAGTTAATGAACTCCATGATAAACCCAGTCAAGAAGACAAATGGGAGCAAAAGGAATGGAGATGGCCAAATCAGATAGAATCTTCAGATGAAGACTCGGAGCAAGAAGAAGTGTTCTATGAAAGGGAATATCCTGATGATAATATGTTCCAGGATAAGGTGAACAAGCTAGAAATTGAAAAAGAAAAAGAAGACATTTCTTTTTCATGCCCAAGTCCCTGCGGTCACATTATAAGTGTCCCAGGACAGGAATAATTAAAGCTATGCGAAGCCCCAATGACACCCATATCAACACTATTTCTCATGAGATACTTGGAACCCAAGTACTCCATTCAAGAGAGAACAGAAATAAAAATATGAGAGTGTCAGGGTATTTCATCCCTCTAGATGTAATAGGGAACAGAAAGCTTTATCAAGAACTGTTTTTCACAGACACAGGATCTTCAATTACCGCTATTAAAAGACATAGGTTCGAACAGTTGAAACAAGACTGCGACCTAAAACTATATGACGCATTTGTCAGTTTGAAATCCATTACAAATGGAAGAATTACAGTATATGGAAAAACTCAATTAAGAGTAAAAATTTACAAATATATTCACGTCATAAACGCTGTTGTTGTTGGCGATGACTGTGAATTTCATGGGAACATATTGCTGGGATGTGACAGTTTGTCCACGTTGCCCATAATACTCGACTTTACGCATAATAGAATGTACTACTCAAAGCATAAGAGCATGATCCCCATGATATACCCTTATGCTCCGAAACTTGAGCTAAAACTGCAATATAAACCGAGTATGGATGAGAATATACTCGTAGGAAAAGACTCTATAAATATGAGTCACTGTAAAGACTGTAAAGACTGTAAAAACAAGAAACCTATAGAACAAGGTAGACAAGTTCCACCAGGTTTCGAAAACGTAAGTCTTCCGAAAAAGAGAAGCAACTACTATATTGAAAGCAATATATGTTCAAAGGCTTCAGCCTTGACTACAAATTATATTAAAAATGAATCACCTATAAGACGAGTACCGCAAGGTTTTGGAGACATGTATCTTCCGGCAACCTGAACCGAATATATTGAAACTTTTGAATTACTGATAGGTATGGGCGAAACAGACATAAGTCGTAATATTAAAGAGCAATCTGTAGAGAGAGTAAGCAAGAATAAGCCACTGCAGTCTCCAGATATAAGCCTTCAGGAAGCGCAGTCTAGAAAAATACCCATTTCAGTTGTAAATTGCAATTGTAAAGGCCTAAGTCTTATGAAGCAATCGGTAGAGAGAGTAAGCACCACTAAGCCACTGCTGTCTCACGATCTAAGTCTTAAAAATAAGCAGCCGCAAATGTCGGATAATTCCGAGGAAACCGTCATTAATACCACTAGCCGTAAGCGTCAGACTCACTGAACCAGAGCAGCTAGGGGGCACTGGGAACGAATGCAAGCAGCGAAAATCGCCGAAGCGTAGCCTAAGCCTTGTAGACCAACCACCCGGAAGCATAAGGCTCAATAAATGGAGTTGAGCAGCCAAGATCGGATAGAGCGTATGATTATGACGAAGAAATTAAAACAGAGCCGTCAAAGACAGTTGATAGGGAGCCCCTACAGCTAACAGACTTAAGAATCATTGAAAATGGAATAAAATCCGAAGAAGAGAATAGTATATCACCTACTCGAAGCCTAAGACACCAGGGATGGCATAAGAAAGGAGAGACCCCGTACGTGCAGCACAAAGAGGAAAAGGGATCGAAGAAATCTTTTCAGGATTATAGAGAGCCGTCGAAGACAGTTAGTAAGAGACCCTTACAGCTAACAGACCTAAGACTCAACAGTACAAAGGAAATAGAATCCCAAGAAGAGGATAGTAGATTAACCACTCGACGCCTAAGACCCCAGGGATGGCCTAAGAAAGGAGAGACCCCGTACGGGCAGCACAAAGAGAAAAGGGAATCGAATAACACTATTCAGGATGAAACCCAATCGACCGAGATTGTGAAATGCAAATTAGTGCCAGAAAAAGCACTCAGGATTGACCCGCGTCGAAAGTCAATCGAGACAGGACGCGAAGAAATATATATTTGCCAAAACAGTATCTCTGGAAAACAGAATAAGCATAGCATCGTTCAAAATAGCCATTCTACAAATAAGAATGAGCGCAGCATTCACTGCAATAGCTATTCTGGAAGATAGAATGAGCACAGCAGTCAGTATGAATTAAAGCGTATACCAAATGAGGTAGTAAAACCGCAGGACGTATATAATAGCTATTCTGGAAAACAGAATGAGCACAGCACTCAAAGTGAAAGTAAGCGTATACCGAATGAGGTAGTAAAAGCGCATAAAATATATAATAGCTATTCTGGAAAACAGAATGAGCACAGCACTCAAAGTGAAAGTGAACGTATACCGAATGAGGTAGTAAAAGCGCATAAAATATATAATAGCAATTCTGGAAAACAGAATGAGCACAGCACTCAAAGTGAAAGTAAGCGTATACCGAATGAGGTAGTAAAAGCGCACCAAACATATAACTGCTATTCTGGAAAACAGAATGAGCAAAGCATTCACAGTGAAGTAAAGCGTGCACCAGAACAGGTGGTAAAAACGCAAACTGCATCATTAATCTCTGAAAATAGAAGAGATAATGAATATACAAATAAAGACAAAATAAGAACAGACGAGTGTCAGTCTCATCTTGGTAACAATGTAAATTTGTGTGAAAAACGCACAAATATGCATTTAAATAAAGAATGCAGTGACAGACAAAGCAATGATAATTCTTCATTCAACGAATTTTAATTGTTATTTTTCTATTATTTTGATAATGACAACATAGTAAACAAAAGAATGAATGAAAATTCTTTAATTTAAAGACTTTATCAGTTGAACGGAAACAGCTGAAAGAAAACCGAAAGTGTTCACACAAAGAGACAAACCTTACATATGACAAGGAGTCACAGCTGATAGAAGCTGATGACCCAAATTTCATAGCCATAATAGCAGAGACCAGAGAGATACCTGCAGGCAGTAGAAATCTGTTTGAAGTTACTTTAGGTAACAAAGGAAAAAACTCTCCTCGCGAAGGTCAATTATTGGTTACAGAAGCCAATTGTGCATTAAGAGAAGACGCAAGTGTTTTCGTAAGAAGCGCTTTGTCGCACGTGAAGAATGGTAGAATACTGGTAGAAGTATTGAATTTGAGACAGAAAGATATAAAATTAGGAAAAGGAGAGAATATTACTAGAGTCTTTGAGGTGGAAAAAGCGCCCACAAACTCAATACAAGATACACAGATGTATGTAAACAACATCCAAAACATGCATCGAAAGTTTGTAAGAAAGAAAGGAAAAGAAGATACGGAGGAACTAGAGGATTATCTAGAAAATTTGTTTTCTAGAACACCTGACAATATATATTGATTATATAAATATGTTGATTGAGAGTAATTAATAAAAGAAAATCTCAGAAACCTTGTTATATATATATATATATATATATATATATATATATATATATATATATATATATATATATATATATATATATATATATATATATATATATATATATATATATATATATATATATATATATATATATATATATATATATATATATATATATATATATATATATATATATATATATATATATATATATATATATATATATATATATATATATATATATATATATATATATATATATATATATATATATATATATATATATATATATATATATATATATATATATATATATATATATATATATATATATATATATATATATATATATATATATATATATATATATATATATATATATATATATATATATATATATATATATATATATATATATATATATATATATATATATATATATATATATATATATATATATATATATATATATATATATATATATATATATATATATATATATATATATATAGGATAGTGTAACTATCATGGAATGGAGCTGTATGTAGAAAAAATGAATGCCAGTATGCAATAATAGGTTTGCATGCAGATATGTATATATTTGTCATATATATATATATAGATGTATATCTGTGTATACATTATAAAAGGTGCATATGATATGTATGAACTTGTGTTTATAACGCATATATATATATATATATATATATATATATATATATATATATATATATATATATATATATATATATATATATATATATATATATATATATATGAGAGAGCAAATGTACTCATGCATAAAAGGTAAGCGTATCAGTTAACTTAACTATTCATTTATTCATGACATATTGATTATCAGCCTATCAAGAACAGCTTAGAATGTAAACTAAGTCTTCAGAGGATTATGGCGAAGGATGGTACAAAAGGGAACCACCTCGCGTATCTCTAAATGTACAGTGAATGTAAATAATTACGAGTAATTATGTATGAACGAATGAATGAGCAGTTATGTAAGAAATGTCAATAAATTATTACTTTATTTATATTATATATATTTGAAAATATATTGAGCTAAAAGCTTTAAACAGGGATTATTTACATAATATAGTATATAATATATTATATGTTTCGTTATTAAAGTTTTAAATGCTTATAATTAATCATATATAAATATAAATGAACTTAATCGCTTATAAATGAATATAAATGAATATAATGAATATAATCGAATATTATCGAATATAAATGAATACTAACACACTATAGACATATTATATCAATATTAAAATATTAATATATGGATAAAATAACAGGAACGTTGTTATTACATATTTTCATTTATTTTGGGTGTGTGACATGTATAAAATTTATGTAGTAAAATTTATTCATTTATTCATTCATTCTTTCGGTTATTCTCGCCTTCTTTTCATACTGTTGTAACAATGCATACATTCTAGCATACTTCCTTCTTAATATTTCATTGCTATCTTTTAGCTCACTATTTTGCGCTATCAACTGTTTTATAATTTGTTCTGCCCTTTGTTTTATTCCATTCTTAGTCTCTATTAATAAAGCTATTTTTCGTTTTATATCACCTATTTTTCGTTGTTTTTCCGCTACCTCTGATGCTAATTTATTCTCTGACTGATGCCTCTTCTATTTTTCCTTAAATTATGACTCGGGGATTCGTCACTAGTATTACTTTTACTCACAAATTCATTGCAGTCATTCGCTTTCGTTATGTCCAATTGTATTGATTTGGTCGAATGGTTGTTTCCGCTTTCTGGCACTTTGACCAAAGTTTTCCTTAGTCTTGGTATTTTATATGTTGATGGCATCTGTTGTCAGTAATAAAACAAATTTAGTAACTAGCGCTCAGGTTCTGGGGTGTTCTGTAGCTTTCTAATCATGTGTGGACTGTTTAGTGTCGGAGTATGTGCAATCGCCTCACTTATTCTTTCATTCAAATCAATGTTTCTCATTTGTGGTATAGGGATAGTTTCATTCAATTCAAGATCTTTCATTGACAAGTAAACATCCTCTTCCTTATATTCCTTTTTCTCCACATTTTTGTTCAGACTTAGAACACTCTTTATTCTATTACTAGCTCTCGCAAATCTTCTCGCTCTTCTAGGTGCGTCTTTTTGCCGTCTCAGGCACGTCTCTACCTTGACCTGGTTCGGGTACTTCATACGTAACACTGAAGGTGTTAACTACAGACTTTAATCTTTTATACCTTTTAAACATGCATACAACAACTAAAACTCCTATTGCTACAAAAATGATGGTGGATAATCCTATGGATATAGTTGAAGAAGGCAAATAGTTTAACGAATTTCGATGTGTATTGAGTGTATCATTAATGTAATCCAAGGCTTTGTTCCATACTATTCCTGTTATCTTTGGGTGAGCAGTATTGTTAATCACTCCTTTTACCACGTGATTTTCTATATTTAAATCCAGTTTCAGGTCTCTCTGGTCTATAATACTTAACCTTAAAGTAGAGTTATATTTTACATGTATTGGATTAATAAATGTGTGGTAATTTGTCCTAACAGTACATCTTGGTTTTAATATGTATATATCTTTCAATAGTATCTCTTCTGGTTGGTGCTTTCCACAATGTAATATACCTTTCTTAGGGGTATATACCGAAATGAATATGTATGATCGAATGTGCTCTGTAATAATGTTATCAGAAATTAATTTTTCAAATTCACATAGTTTGTGGAGTTCATTGAAAGATCCATTAGTATATAGTATTACTATACAATCTGGTATATCGAATGTGTATAGCGGACTAGTCAATGGGCACGCATGAGTATTTTGTACTGTTTTACATAGTGTGAACTGTTCATGACTGGTGTGTGTGTACAGGAATTTATTTTTATTTATAAAGTAAATTCTTTCCTCTGGTGTGAACGTGACTCTGTATGATGTATCTGCGTTAATATGTGTTGGGAATGGATATATCTCCAATGTTGTAAATGTTTCGCCATTTGCGACTTAATAGTAGGAAGAGAAATTTATATTTTTCGAAAATTGGTCATTTTCATAGAAAAAATTAACTTTAAATAAAATTAAATAAATAAAAATAAATAAAAATTTAATTAAATAAAATAACTTTTTATTTACGTATTAAATCAGAATTGTAACAACGACACATTGTCGGAAACATTTCAACCTTTCGAATGATATATAAATTATCCAAATCGATTGATATGAAAAAAATTATTATTATTACTATCAGGAGGATTATTGTTATTATTATTATTAAGATTTAATGCCCATATGATTTTAAAAATTCCTCAAATATTTCTATTATCACACATCCCCTCGAATGAATGAGAAACAAGATTACAAAATTTAAAGGGATTGTATATAAATATATTTCGTCATACACACACATACTCAAAACGCATATGAAATATAATACGCATTTATTCATTAAATGATTTATTGATTTCATTAATGTGATTTATAGGAGTGATTGATTTACATATTGATTATTATTATTATTATTATTATTATTATTATTATTATTATTATTATTATTATTATTATTATTATTATTATTATTATTATTATTATTATTATTATTATTATTATTATTATTATTATTATTATTATTATTATTCTGATGATTCTAATGTTTGAATAAAGAAAAAGAATGAAACCGGATAAATGAAAATTGATTATTTTTATATAAGCGATAAATATATATATCTGTAGACGGTTATCTTACGAACTTGATTTTCTATTTTTAGAACTATAGAACTATGTATTTATTTATAAATATATTTATTTCTGATTTACTACAATATTAATTAGTTGAAAAACGACTAAATACAAAAAATTGATTTTATTCTGATTTTCCTTAATAATCTAAAACAAATTTTACTTTGATTTATTCTACATTGAATAGTATATGTTCAAATTACAAACAGTGTTCGAATTATCATAAATTAACTTCCAGTTATTTTACTTTATGATTTAATTTTGTTTGTGCACCTCGCAAAAGAAAAGAGGGTCACAATATGTATCTGAATAGATATAATGATTGATTTAATACATTAGTATAATGTATTTAATAATAATATAATGTATTTTAACTCATTTACATGTTATTTCAATGCTTTTTCTATTCGTTTAATCATTTTACAGATTGTATTTATTCGCGAAGCCCACATAACATGTATTTGACAGGTTATTATTTAGGGATTAGGCCAGAAATTTTACAATTTTTGTAAACCTCCCGCAACACAAATTGTTGTTTTCGTTTGTATGTAAATGCGAGGCATCTCTCACCGGAGAGGAGGCATTATATAAAGCTGATATTGAGGACTTTTCAAGCTTTATAGTTATTAAAGAAGTATTTGTAATTCATAGCATTAATACCACTAGTATTAATTACATTGCCCATTACTATAATTATATTGCTTCTCATTATAATTATTATTATTATTATTATTATTACTATTTTGAATATTAAAGAAAAACAACTTGTTTATTACTTAAGTTGTTATCAGTATCATATCCTTAAAGGATACTTCACCCTAACGTGAATCATGGGAATAGAATATTCTAGAAGCGGTGGTCACACCTAAAGTATTGACGTCATCATTGACTATAAAACCGCACGCCCCAAGCTAGGAATATTAGAAGGCATATAGCATTGCTATAATTAGATACTACAATTCGCACTCTGCGAGAAAGTAGAAGCCGGCAGATTTCGTCATCTTATAAGCCGTCATTTAAAGTAAAAGCTATCATAAATTTGCCTTCGAAACTTTAAAGTAAATAATATAATAAGTAAATTATAAAAGAAATAATTAAATTACAAATCCTTCAAACACATTTATATTTTAAAAGAATTTAAAATATAATTAGCTAAAACGAAAACAATAAAAAGTGTTTGTATTCATAAATAAGTATTTATATATATATTACGAATACTGGTTTGAAAACCAAAAATATATATATATATATATATATATATATATATATATATATATATATATATATATATATATATATATATATATATATATATATATATATATATATATATATATATATATATATATATATATATATATATATATATATATATATATATATATATATATATATATATATATATATATATATATATATATATATATATATATATATATATATAATATATATATATATATATATATATATATATATATATATATATATATATATATATATATATATATATATATATATATATATATATATATATATATATATATATATATATATATATATATATACTTAACGTTTCAGCTTATTAAGCTGACACGGGCGTCAGTTGTACAGGCGTCAGTTGTAGGCGTAGTAGTAGTATTGTCAGCCATAGTAATAAAGTCAGTTGATTTTAAGCCGGTAAGTGCGTTCATATAATAAATGTCAGCATTAAGTGACAACATAATTATCAGCATAAACTTATAATTGTCTTCCATATTATTAATACTTGAAACTAATTCACTTAATTTAATTTTGAGTTATTTTAATTCTTAGAAATATAAAACTACTATACAATAGACTATTCAGCTATTTAGGAAGTGGGTCTAGCACATGCAAAAGTGTTACAATAAAACTTGAAAATTGTTATTGAATATAAATTACCCCCAGAAGGAGTTATTCTTAAAATAGCCATAAGGATTATAGTAACCAGCTCGTGGTCATCTTAATAACGATAAGGAGATAGGACGTCCCTCTTTATCTTGCACATAAAACAGGGTAAGACTGTGTTCGGCGTTACTAGACTGAGACTACATTCATATGAACTCCGTTAGATTGGTACTCTATTGAAAATCCACGAGTATTGTCGACGTCTGCTCAGTCGTAAACAAGGAAGGCAGGCCAGGCCTAAAGAACTTGGAAGTAGCGAGGATCAGCACTGTGAAATATATATATATATATATATATATATATATATATATATATATATATATATATATATATATATATATATATATATATATATATATATATATATATATATATATATATATATATATATATATATATATATATATATATATATATATATATATATATATATATATATATATATATATATATATATATATATATATATATATATATATATATATATATATATATATATATATATATATATATATATATATATATATATATATATATATATATATATATATATATATATATATATATATATATATATATATATATATATATATATATATATATATATATATATATATATATATATATATATATATATATATATATATATATATATATATATATATATATATATATATATATATATATATATATATATATATATATATATATATATATATATATATATATATATATATATATATATATATATATATATATATATCTATATAGTGATGGATCGAATGTAATATTTTGCAATTTGTGGGATGCGGATGCGGATGCGGATGTTGAATTTTCGATGCGGATGCGGATGCGGATGCGGAATGAATTTTCGAATGCGAATGCGGATGCGGATGCGAATGTGAATGTTAATTTTGAGGATGATACGAATGCGTATGCCATCACTAATATATATATATATATATATATATATATATATATATATATATATATATATATATATATATATATATATATATATATATATATATATATATATATATATACAGAAAGCCACTTCTCACAGTCAGAGCCCTTTTCAAGGAGGGGGCAATCACAGAGGAAGAAAAGTCACTCAAATATACAACTAATGCACATCCCTCAGTCAGGGACAGAAGGAAGCCTTGAAGAGTAGAAGATTAAATGTTGGAGGAAAAATAGATGATGGTAAAGAGTTCCACAAAACAGAGGTGATTGGAAAGAAGTAGGCACCACAACGAGCTAGCCTGGGGTTTCCCACATCCATTAAAATTGATGCGAAAGAAGAGCACCCCCTGTTCAAAGAGGACGACGCAACGGTGGAGGAATGAGAGACTCTAGTTCCCTCGAGCACCTGCAATTGTGTTACCTATTGAAAAGAGATAATGCCCCATTGTCACGTCGCAGAGATAGAGGGTCAAGAGAGTTTGAAAGTAGGGGACAGTTTATTAATCTTTTAGCTTTAGACTCAACTCTATCCAAAAGAGATGAGGAACCGGAGCCCCCCACAGATGTGAGAACAGTACTTCATGCAAGGGCGTATAAGACCCTTATATATTTGGAGTAACTGATCAGAAGAAAAAAATTCTCGAAACCTGAACAGAATTCCCAGCTTCTTAAAGACCGCTTTAGCAACCATTGTGATATGTGGTTTCCAAGACAGTTTATTGTTTATGTTTAGACTAAGAATGTTAATGCTATTTACAGGTGAGAAGGGAGAGCGTCGAAAAGGAAAGGAAAGTTGGGAGGGGTTTTTGAGAGGAAGATGTAAAGAAGTTGAGTTTTTAAAGAGCTGAATTTCCCACCGGGAAATCCCATCCAGATCGGAAAGAATAGATTCGGAACGTTGTAGACGAGAAGCAACTCTAGAAGCAAAAGTGGAAACAGATTTGTAATGAGTAGACGAAGTAGAGTTGAGTCATCAGCATAAGATTGAATAGAGTTAGAAGTTCAGTTGAGAAGTTCGTTAATGAAAAGTTAGAATAGAGTTAGAGGTAAAACAAAACTCTGAGGAGAAAATCAAAGGAAGGGAACTTGGAGAGCAGCGACGCATGCCATACCCATTCAAAAGCAATACTGGTGATCTGAGAGAAGATAATAAGACTACAAATAATTCAGGAAATGAGAGTTGAGGAGAGTTTCAAAATATTTAGACAGAGCACAAGTTGCAGCTAGAAGAGTCAGATCAGCTACCTTTTTTGGGGATCAGCTGAACAAAAGCACTCTTCTAGCATTGAGGAAAAGTATTAGTATTAATTATGGCATAAAGAGAAGAGTTGAACGAGGACAGGTGCTAACTCGGAAGCACACTCCCTCAGAACAAGAGAAGGAATGCGATCCAGGCCACTGGCCTTCCTGACGTTCACATATTTCAGAATTTCATTCACCTGATCAAGAGTTATTACAGGTAAAGACATGGGATACCTGAGAGGAAAAGGAGTATGAGGAGGGATTCTTGAATCGAGCAGTGTGGAAATAGATGAGAAAAGGAGGCCGAAGAGATTAGAATTTTCAGAAGGAGTATTAGCTACAGAACCATCAGAGCGAATAAGAGAAGGAAAGGCAGATTAACAGAAGTTATTAGAGATATTTTTGACAAGAGGCCAGAAATTTTTATCAGTAGGAGAGCCAAGGAATCAGCGCACTTCCTTTTTGTGAAAGTACGTTTAGTCCGTAGAAGAAAATCCCATCAATGGTTTCGAGCTGAATGAAAATTGGCGAGAGTGATATAAGATGGAGAGTTTTTTCCATTCACGATAAGCATTGTCTCTCACCCGAAGGGCAAGAGAACCATGGATTTTGAGGAGAAAAAGATTTTGCTGAAGATGGAATGAATCTGCTCATCCCATCAAGGATAAATATATATATATGTATATATATATATATATATATATATATATATATATATATATATATATATATATATATATATATATATATATATATATATATATATATATATATATATATATATATATATTTATGAGAGATGAGTGGTGGAGTTGTGTAAAAGGGAGAGGTAGAATGGGGGCCAGAATAGTTTGGGTAAGATTAAGGTTAAGAAGGGAGTATTGGGTTTTTATTTGTGCTTATGCACCAGTGGTAGGAGCAAATGAAAGGGAGAGAGAGAGATTTTGGGAGAGTCTGAGTGAGTGTGTGGGAAGTTTTGATGGTAGGGATCATGTTTGTCTGTTGGGGGATTTGAATGCAAGGGTGGGGGTAAGAAGAGTGAATAGGGTAATAGGACCTTTTGGAGTGGATGGGGAAAATGAAAACGGAATTGAAATGGTTGGAATGTGTGCTACAAGGGGTCTTATGATTGGGAATACGTGGTTTGAAAAGAAAGAAAATCATAAATATACCTGGGTGAGTGGTGTGAATGGGGAAAGGGGATTGTTGGATTTTGTGTGTGTGAGCTGGGAATGGAGGAGTAGGTTGTTGGATGTTAATGTGCTGAGGGGAGCTGCGATGGGTATTTCGGACCATTATTTGGTGGTGGCGAAAATAAAAGTTAAAGGAGGTTGGGAGAAAGTGGGAGGGAGGGGGAGGGCGGTGGAGATAGTACGAGTGGAGAGGTTAGAAGATGAGGAAAAGAGAAGTTAATACACAAGAGGGATAAGAGAGAAATGGGAGGAGGTTGGAGGGAGTGAGGTGGAAGAGGAGTGGAGTAAACTGAAGGGAGCGTTGGTGGAGGTTGCGAGGAGAGTGTGTGGGTGAAAAAAAATAGGTAATGGTAGAAGAAAGGGGAGTGAGTGGTGGAATGAAGAGATGGAGAATATGATTAAAAGGAAAAAGGAGGCTTACTGCAAGTATTTGAGTACGAGGGAGGGTAGGGATTGGGAAGAGTATAGGGAGAGGTGTAGGGAGGTGAAGAGGGAGGTGAAGAGAGCGAAAAGGAGAGTGGGAGAGGAGTGGTGTAGAAAGTTGGCAGAGAATTTTAAGGAAAGGAGTAAGATGTTTTGGAAGGAGGTAAATAAAGCGAGGAGAGGGAGAGAGGAGGGGGTAGAAGGAGTGAGGGGGAGGATGGTGATGTGGTGCAAGGAGAGAGGGAGGTGGGGGAGAGATGGAAGAGACACTTTAGTGATTTGTTGAATGGGGTGGGAGGCGAGGAAGTAGTGGAGAATAATGAGGGATGTTGTTAGAAGAAGATGGTAGTATTAGTAGAGAGGAAGTGAGAGTAGCTGTGGGAAAGGTGAAGATGGGAAAGTCAGCAGGAATGGATGGTATATATGGGGAGATGATAAGGCTGGGAGGGGGAGTGATAGTTGACTGGTTGGTAAGAATGTTTAATGTGTGTTGGGGAGAGGGAAAAGTGCCTCAGGAGTGGCAGGATGCTTGTGTAGTGCCAATATATAAAGGGAAGGGGGATAAGATGGCGTGTAAGAATTATAGGGGGATAAGCTTGCTGAGCGTAGTAGGAAAATTTTATGGGAAAGTTTTGGTAGCGAAAGTGAAAGAATTGACAAGAGAGAGAGTTGGGGAGGAACAGGGAGGTTTAAGAGAAGGTAGGGGATGTGTGGATCAGGTGTTTACATTGAGAATCATTGGTGAGAAATTGCGTGAGAAAGATAGAGTGGGGTATGAATGTTTCATGGATTTGGAAAAGGCGTATGATAGAGTTTGTAGGAGGAAATTGTTTGAGGTTCTATGGGAGGGGGGAGTGAGAGGTAGATTATTGAATGGAATTAAATCATTTTATGAAAACTGTAGAGCGAGGGTGAGGGTGAGGAAGGAACTGTCTGATTGGTTTAACGTTGGAGTTGGCTTGAGGCAGGGGTGTGTTATGTCTCCGTGGCTCTTTAATGTGTTAATGGATGGCGTTGTTAGGGGATGGAGAGGGAAGGGAAGGGTATTAGGTTGAGAAGTGGAGAGGGGGAATGGGAGGTAAATGTCTTGTTGTTTGCGGATGATGCGGTGTTAGTGGCAGAATCTGGGGAGAAGTTGAGGATGTTGGTGAAAGAGTTTGTGAGGGAGTGTGCGTCAAAGGGATTAAGGGTAAACTCGGCAAAGAGTAAAGTGATGAAGATTGGGGCGGGGATGAGGCAATAAGAGGGGAGGAATGGGAGGGTGTTGAGGTGGGGGGAGTGAAATTTGAGGAGGTGGAAGAGATTAAATATCTGGGAATGCTAGTGGAGGGGAAAGGGGGAATGGATGGGGAAATAAAGAATAGAGTGATGGAAGGAATGAAAGTGATGGGGGGACTGAGGGAAGTATGGAAGAAGGGGAGAATATCAAAGGAAATAAAGGTAAGAATGTTTGAGAGTATGTGTCTGCCATCTGCAATGTATGGGTG
>SEYY01008012.1:5000-25664 GCA_009176605.1 Armadillidium nasatum
ATGGATAGGGAGATTCATAGACAAAAAGGAGATAAGCCCTTTTACATATCGAGTTTAAATTCAAATTTCAACGAATATTTTCTAATGAAGTTCGTCCTATAGAAAGTTGTTTAATTTAAACATACTCGTATAAGTTACCACGTCTTTGATAAATCAATTTTTTTGAATAAAATATTATCGTTTTTTTCTGTAAAATTTTTATCAAGAAAATAAATAAAGACAAATATAAAAATATTTGTGATTATCAAAATAAGCCTTTGTTATTTACGAAGCCATTTTAAAAATTTATTTTACTTTTTTGGCGGCAATAATATGGATTCCTGATTGTCCTAAATTTATAACATTGATCTAAATTACTAAGTAACACTTTTACTATGCTGTGTAATGATTATAGTCACTAATAAAAATAATAACCTTTAATTTTTATTCATTTTTCAGTTACAGAATTTATACAAACAAAAATCGTGTACTTTATATGTATTGATACAAACCTGAAATGGGCTTCTAGGGGAACGAATTCGTCCTTTGAGCCAACTGAATTTATAAATATTAATAAAAAACCATTATTAAAATAATAATTTCCACTAACAAACAAATAGTGGATACTTTAAATTTTATAATACATTATGCATTACAGTCATAATCTTAACCTAATCTATTTCTTTAAAAATAACAAACCGAGTTGCTGAAGAAACGCCTAAACCCGAAGGCTTAATTGCGTTAATATCTCCGGGCTTCGCCATCAGAAATGACCAAATATATACCTTAGATTTATTGCCACCGCACAAATAATAATAATATAATAATAATAATTAATAATAATAATAATAATAATAATAATAATAATAATAATAATAATAATAATAATAATAATAATATATAATAAATTATATATATATATATATATAATATATAATATATATATATATATATAATATATATATATATATAAATATATAATATATAATATATATAATAATAATAAAAATAAAAATAAAACAATAAAATGTATATTATTATTTTAACCGCAAAAAAAAGTGGAGGAAATATTTTTTTTCTTAATAATAATAATAATAATAATAATAATAATAATAATAATAATAATAATAATAATAATAATAATAAAATATGTGGTAATATCTAACAATAATAATAATAATTAGCAACAACAATATCAATAATAATAGTAAATTAAAATAATAATGACAACAAATATAAAAATATTAACCGTAATAATAAAAATAATAATATGGTTCTATTCGTAACAAAATAATAAGTCAGCATTTGAAAAAAAAAGTTTAATAAGGGAGAGCGGACATTTTTTGGTCGATATTATTTTTTGAAATAAAATTTTTAATTTTTTAAACAAAAAAAAAAAACACAGTAAACAGAAGTTCGTTCCTATTAACTGGAAAAAATTTTTATTAAAATGGAGATCATTTCATCTATTTGAATAAAAAGAGAATAAAACATTGAAGGGGCTTGAACTGTGATTGGAATCTGAGATGATCTCCATTTTATATAAATATTTATTTCCAGTTAATAGGAACGAACTTGTTGACACTGTACATTAGTATAATTGGGGACGATACAGATTTTTGCATTCTTGTAAAATTTCTGTAGGGGGTATGGTTTAGGAAATAATCCACCAAAACTTCAAATGGATTCAGCTCAAAAAATTTTTAATAACTTTTTTTTATTTTTTCAGGAAAGGTAGTTGAATGATGTAGAAACATATTGGTTAAAGGGTTTTTTGATTGAATCAATCCTTCATGGTGTTTTCATGTTTTGAAAATTTTTGAAAAATTTCTCACCTCAACTTCAAATGACAAAAATTCAAAATTTGCTCAACATTTTTTCTTCATTTTTTTCAGAAAACTTAGGAGAATGATATAGACACATTTTCATCTAAGGGTTGTTTTTGATTGAGGCACTCCTTCATGGTCTTTTCATGATTTTTATGGATTTTTTCCAATTTTTTGAAAAAATTGAAAAAATCCCTAAAAACCATGAAAATACCATGAAGGATTGCCTTCAATCAAAAACAACCCTTAGATGAAAATGTGTCTATATCATTCTCCTAAGTTTTCTGAAAAAAATGAAGAAAAAATGTTGAGCAAATTTTGAATTTTTGTCATTTGAAGTTGAGGTGAGAAATTTTTCAAAAATTTTCAAAACATGAAAACACCATGAAGGATTGATTCAATCAAAAAACCCTTTAACCAATATGTTTCTACATCATTCAACTACCTTTCCTGAAAAATTAAAAAAAAGTTATTAAAAATTTTTTGAGCTGAATCCATTTGAAGTTTTGGTGGATTATTTTCTAAACCATACCCCGTACAGAAATTTTACAAGCATGCAAAAATCTGTATCGTCCCCAATTATACTAATGTACCAAGTTTGATCTTTGTTAGAAAAATTAAAAATTTTATTTTAAAAAAATGTCGGCACTCCCTAATTAATTAATTAAAAGATTTCTGAACAATACTGTTAGTATTTTTTTTCTTTTTTGGAATGTTCAATTTAGAAATAAATCCCACTTTCGTCATTAATTATTTTTATTATTATTACTATTATTATTATTATTATTATTATTATTATTATTATTGTTATGTATTGTTAGTATTTTTATTATTATTATTATTATTATTATTATTATTATTATTATCGTGGCTATTGTAACTATTTTAATATTATTATTATTATTATTATTATTATTATTATTATTATTATTGCTTTTATAAGTATTGTTATTATTAATTCTGTCCTTTCTTTGTTATTATTATTTTATTAAACATTATTACTATATTATTAGAATTGTTACATTTTTTATTACATATGCAGAAGATATTCCTATAATTCTAGCGAGGTCACACCTTAACAGTAATGCGAACTATTTTCTAGTATTACTACTGGAGATGGTATTTATTATAATTACAATTACAATTATTATTTTTATTACTATTATTATTATTATTATTATTATTACTATTGTTATTGTTCTTGTTGTCGTTAATCATTTTTTTACCATTACTAGCTACTATTATAACTACAATTGTCATTAATTTATATTATTATAGGTACTATTGGATTTAACTTTTATTATTACTATTATTATTATTGTTATCGCTATATTTATTAATGCTCATTATATTTATGTATTATATTTGTATAATAATGGAAATTAAATCATATATGTATATTTATCAACTAAACTTTGGGGTTCAAGGAAACCAATGTGCTTCCCCTAGAAGCCCCTAGAGTATGTACAGCTAATTATAAATATTGTATCTATAGAGTAGGACCTACTAAAAATGTATAACCTGTAATTATACCTCTGAATAAAAATTTTGGAATTGAATTGAATTAAGGTCTAGTTTTTGAGCCATCTCAATTTTAAGAAACATTAAAAAAATAGAATTTTATTTACAAATCCGAATATTTCAAATCCAATATTAATAATATATATATATATATATATATATATATATATATATATATATATATATATATATATATATATATATATATATATATATATATATATATATATATATGTAAAAAGATGACGATGGAATTATGTGAATAAATCCCATTAGTTTCTTTCTACTATAATGTTGTGACACGTCATTCAACTCTCGAACACAAATGACAAAGGAATAAAAAATATATATATATATATATATATATATATATATATATATATATATATATATATATATATATATATATATATATATATATATATATATATATATATATATATATATATATATATATATATATATATATATATATATAATATAATATTTCCTAAGGTAGCATTAAATCTATCTGTGGCCGGACTTCTATAGAAATGAAATATTTTTAAACCTCACAGATCCTTAAGAAGAGGTTTCGTTAGAAAAAAGAAATGATGGAGATGTCTAAGAATTCAGAAGAAGAAAAATAATTCTTCCATATTGATGTTAAAAAATTAAACCTCACATATTTTAAATAGGACGACTACTTTTTCTTATCATTATCGTCTTCAAGTGACTATATCAACTAGATCAATTTTACGCACAGTGATGGATAACTTTTAAATAGTATTTTCTTCTGAATCAATTAACTATTCTTCATCAGGTTCTTGAGATATAAGGCTATAATAACTTTGAAAAAATTTCTTCTTCATTTCTTCTTCATTGTTTCTCATGTATAATAATTCTTCCTTTTATAGCCGCAAAGTATAAGTATTCTACGTCTTATTATATTATATAAATTATCATATAATCTTTTAATATAAATAAATATAAATAAACTTATTATAGTTTACAAAAATATAAAATATTTTAAACAATAATAATAATGAAATATAAAAAATCTAAAAATTTAACATTACAAATTTGAAGCTCAGTTTAAAAATGAAGGTGAGACATACATATATATCTATTCAAAAATTTGAAGCTATTACATGATATATTAAAGAAAAGAACATTAAAGTGATAATAAAATTAAATTTTATATATATATATATATATATATATATATATATATATATATATATATATATATATATATATATATATATATATATATATATATATATATATATATATATATATATATATATATATATATATATATATATATATATATATATTAATATATATATATATATATATATATATATATATATATATATATATATATATATACTATATATATATACATATAGTAAGAAGAAATTCTGAAATGTTTTAAATTTAAAACAAAAAGAAGAACTGAACTAAAAAAAATATGTAAAACCTTGTAACAAACAAATTTTAAAATCTTCGAAAATTTAATCCAATGCAAAAGCTTCTGTAAAACGACAGGAAAGGAAATCTGAAAGATGGTCGCAAAAAGGAGGGGTAGATTTCGAATGGGAGAAATTCAGAAATCATAACTTTGAGTCAGACTTTGCTGAATACTTGGATATATCTAGTACCACAGGAAAAGATTCACTGTAATGCCGAAGAGCAGAGGACTAAGAGCTGGAGGGGGAGGGGGGGAAATGAAAGGATATCACCCGTAGAGCATTCTTTATAACAGTTTTACTTTCGATCAGGGCCCCGTTGCATAATTCTTCTAGTATTACAAGTAAAAATTTACAAATTACAAATTTCAAATTACTAGTTCTAGTATTTTGTGTTGCATAATTCTTCTAATATTACTAGTAAAATTTTACAAGTTCTGCAAATTACAAATACAAGTTCTAGTATTTTGTGTTGCATAATCGAAATCGGTTTTCTAATAATACTGGTGAAATTTTTACAAGCAAATTTTCAAAGTTACAAGTCAGCTGATTCTTCGTTGATGATTTTTACTTTATTTTGTTTGTATTATTTGATTATTGGAAGTTAATAATTTTAATTTAACGCTAAATATTAAATATTGGATGTATAGGTAGTTATTCTTACTAAATATGCACAAGCAAAAAATATGTTTATTTAAAAATAATTTTTATACCAAAAATAGACCTTTAGTATGGACCTAACTTAGATGCTTAGGCACTAGGTGGATTTCATGGCAAATCGGTACTTAAATGAAGTAAGTAGGCCTATATTATTACTTAAGAAGTTAAATTTTAAGCAATCATATAATTAGAAGGTAGCTTTGTATATATATATTATTACTATAAAATGGTAAATAGGGGTTTTACCAACTACAGCAAACTTAGACCTAGTTTATATTCAGAATCTTGGACCTTATATATATATATATATATATATATATATATATATATATATATATATATATATATATATATATATATATATATATATATATATATATATATATATATATATATATTATATATATATGGAATTTTTTTTATTTCATCATTAAATGGAGCACCTTTTATAGTATGTAGCAGTTTTAAAATGCTGACAAATATTTAAAATTTAACCAAGTAGCTTACTAAAATTTGTTTAAAACACAATACATACTTTAAAAATTCAGTAAAGGTTAGGCTTTGGTAATAGTTTTGTCCATCATAAAAAAATTTAAATATATATATGCTCCAAATCTAGAAGTGATTATTCTTTGACAGTTTCATATTCACAAACATTTATCCTTTAACCATTTAATTTTGCATTTTTTGTTTTTTTTTGGAGTTGAGAGAGATATTGTCAGCCATGTTAGACCTATCCAGTAGCTGTATGCGAAGATTTATCGTAGAAATTTTTTTTTTTTAAATTCAAAAATATATTTAGAATTGAGAAGTGATAGTTCTTTGACTGTCTTTCATTTTAGCAAACATTTGTCCTTTGACTGTTCATTATTTGGTAATACTTTAGTGATGGAGCCCTATTTTTTTTTCTACCAAGTCTAACTACGAAAACGAAATGATCTGATTTTTTTTACGGTTAATTTTGTAAGAAAAAATAAATAAATTTTTTTAAACTAATGAAAATTATTTTTTTCAATGTGATGTCGAAGATCTTTCAATATGGCAGAAAAGCGCACAATATCACAATGAAGTAGTCCTTTAAAGGTTGTCAGGGCTTTCATGTTAATAGTTGCCATTATATTCTTTTTTTATTTCCCTCCGAAAAAAAAATTGTTTTTGGCAATGATTATATATATATATATATATATATATATATATATATATATATATATATATATATATATATATATATATATATATATATATATATATATATATGAGAAAATAATTTAAGTGAAAATTTTATTACCACCACTCACAGGTCAGGGGAGATAGGGGGTGGAGCCGCCTGTATAAAAATGTTCGAGCGCTATGCATTTACGAATTTATTATTGTACTTCAATATTGCATATTATAATAGAAGATGCAATGGCATGGCATGGCTCCGCCCTACATACCCCACAACCCATGAGTGATAGTGATAAAATTTTCACTTATATTGCTTCTCTCTCTCTCTCTCTCTCTCTATATATATATATATATATATATATATATATATATATATATATATATATATATATATATATATATATATATATATATATATATATTTAACTATTATTTCCATTTATAGCTTCAGGATCATTTAAAACTAGCCATAATAGCAACCTGTTCAAAACAGTCAAAGTGCAGCTTTAAACTTTCAGCAGATGACTTATAATGTCATAATTGGAAAATGAATTATTCTTATTAGTTTAAAATTTAAAAATAAATTAAAAAATATCTTACAAAATCATTTGTCGTTTGTTGATTAACCATAAAAAAAAAAAAATCATATTTCCTTTTCGTAGTTAAGCTGAGAAGAAAAAAAAATTTGGGCCCCCCTTCATTAAGATATTACCCATTATTTTTTTTACATTTTAAGTTGAGAGAGAGCATTATACAGGATTGGATTATTCATTTACCATTAAAGTTCAGGTTAGGTTAAGTCAAACTAGTTAGATCTTACAAATTGTTAAATTTAACAAACTAGCTCAACTTAACCTAACCTTAACTTGAAGGGTAAATCTATGCATATGGCCAGGTAATAGGCCTGACCTGTTGAATGCTAGCTCTTCCAATGCCTAAATAAAAAATTTATAACACATGAACATACTGCTGTTATATATATATAGAAGGGCATTTCTTTGGTGGAAAATTTACCATTTCACTATTGTCTGCAAGTATAGTATGCAATATTATTCATATATTAAAATTTAAAATTGTGGTATATATGCTCAATTATACATCTTTTTATAATAAAAGTTTATGGTTTTGGAGCATTGTGCAAAATGGCCTTTATCACAATTAGACATTAATTCATTTATGCCTCCTTCATATTTATAGCTCTTATAGTGTATGAATAATTATATGTGAAAAGTAGCTTATCTGAGTAATAACATTTTAAAAAAATTCTAATTAATGAGCCAGCAGATGCTAAATGTAATCAACAGTTGTATTTTTATTTTTTTCATATTTCATATTTCAAATAGACTGATTACATCAATTTCAATATTGAATTCAATATTTATATAGAGGGGGCTGTGTCCTCACTGGTGTGTTGTGCAGTGTATAATTTTTCATTATACATATTGATATTAAATATTTTTAATATTGATACATCATTCACTGCTATATTGAAATAATAATTTTTTTTTTTTTTTAAAAATGCCAGAAAAATATACATGTACACAAGAGACTGACACACTTGCTTGTCAATATCATGAAAAATGATATAATATTCATTGAGTAACATTCTTTATTTTTATGCAGATTTGCTGTACCAGTATCATTGGAAGAAGTTGTAGCACCAAATGATCAGCAGATTGAACTTGAATGTTTTATAAGCAGAGTTCTTTCTATTGTTATATGCACTGCAGAGTATGATTCACTATCAACAGCCTTGACAACTGACATGAAACCTTCACAAAAGTGTCTTGAATCATTCAGTTTTTGATGAGTTTAAAAGGTAAATTTATTTAAATTTGTAACTTTTAAGTAGTTATTCTTTTTCAGGTTTCAAAATAATATATATATATATATATATATATATATATATATATATATATATATATATATATATATATATATATATATATATATATATATATATATATATATATATATCATCATCATTGTTATTATTGTCGACTGCTGACATAAACCTAGCTTAAATGCTTCCAATATTTTTGTTCTTCGGTTTATACTTGTCAGTTTATTTTTACAGTTATATTTTGTGTCATTTTAAGCATATATCTGTGTTTTTGCTAGTTCTCTTGTGGTGTTCTCTTACTGGAGTCTTAAGTCTTGAAAAAATAAGTCAATGTACTGTAGGTGGTACTAATTTAAACCTGTTTTAAAACAGTGGAAATTTTGACATAGAGGTTAATATGTAATTTGACCTTAAATATTCCATAAATATTTTCTTACATGTGTAATGTTAATGATTTAATATATATATATATATATATATATATATATATATATATATATATATATATATATATATATATATATATATATATATATATATATATATATATATATATATATATATATATATATATATATATATATATATACACACACCGTTTACTGTGGTATATAACTTAACAATTGCACTTATAATTCTTTCTTTTTTTCAGAATGTCTTGATGAAACTTGGTGCATAAAATGGTGGCAGAATCATAAGAAAAAATAATTTTATTTTTTTAATTATTAGTGTTTGCTATTTGTTAAATTTTTATTAAAATTTGATTTTTTTTATTTTTATTCTGTTAGAATTTCTGTATTTACGAAATTATTAGTTTTTATTTATAGTTTGAATTTAATGTTACTTAATTAAAAAATTTTTCCATCAAGTACTATAATAAACCTTTACCAATTGCCTTTTGCTTTTTTTTTTTTTTACTCATTTTTGTTCCAGTGAGGCTTTTTTTTTTTTTTTTTTTTTTTTTTTTTTTTTTTTTTATAGTTTTTTTTCAGATGTAGTTAAAGATTAATAAGGTAGGGTGCTTCAGTGGTCTTCCTCTTTTTTTTTTTTTTAAATTTAAAGGAATGTCTAACTGTTTATTGATCCAATTATAAAGTAGTAAAATTCTTGTCATGTGAAATTTTTTGTGTAAAAATTTTGGTTTCTTTACTCATTCTTTCTCTTACAGTTTTATTCTAATATCTTTGTAGTTGAGTAAAGTAGGGAAATCGCAAGCAAAAATAAAATGAACACTTCTCTCACTTTACATTTTAATGTAAGCCTTTAAAAAGCATTACATCTTGTGGAAGAATTTTGTTTGCCATGGAGAAATTAGCATTTAGTTTCTAATACAAATTTTAACTTTATTATTACTGTACAAAATTTTAATAAATTTAGTAATCTTTAAACTTTCGGGGGGAAAATGCAACAGAGAATTATTCAATTTATTTTTCTTTATATAAAAAAAAAAAAAAAAAAACCGTCAAAATGTCCTAAAGGTGTGCTTAATTTAAGTGGTCAAATTATGTAAAATGTTTGGTTTTGAAGGGTGAAACTGCTAGAGTACTGCATATATTATTTCTTCTTTTCAATCTAAGAATCTTAAGTACCACTTCTCACTATGTTTTGCATGAAAAAAAAAAAAATACATTGTGATAGTTAAAATACAAAAAAGGAAGTCATAAAATGCTCTTAAGTACCATGTTGGTGTGGATACACAAATGACAAATTATTTATATCATGCCTGAGTAATATGACAGTAAAACCTAACATTATTACTACTGATAAAGGGACAAGGTTATGAAGAGAAGTAGATAGTATAAGTACTTTATTTACATTAAAAAAAAATTAATAGGAAGTATAAATGCTTTATTTACATGAAAAAAAAAAATGCTTTCTATGAACAATGTATTTCCCTGCAAGTCACATGCATTTTAAATTATTATTATTATTTATATTATATATATATATATATATATATATATATATATATATATATATATATATATATATATATATATATATATATATATATATATATATATATATATATATATATATATATATATATATATATATATAGTAATGTGCTTATTTTCTTGAAAGAAAAATAAATGCTTTGGACAATATATCTGTATTTTAACTTAAATATTTACATAAATTTTTATATATATATATATATATATATATATATATATATATATATATATATATATATATATATATATATATATATATATATATATATATATATATATATATATATATATACACTAATCGTCTCTTAAATTATTCATTATAATTGGAAATTAACTTTGTAAATGATATTTCTCAAGAAACTATCAATTTTTCTTAAGAGAAAATACCTGCAAATTGAAATTATTGGTAGAAAAAGTCTTGTAAGATTTTTACTAATAATATTAGAAAATTTCTTAAACTTTGTAAAATCCAAGCGTATTATGCAACAGAAGCTTGAATTACAAGTTAAAATTTACTAATATTTTCAATTTTACAACTAGTAATTTGAGGATTTGCGATTTTCGATTATGCAACAAAATGGTACTAATTTGGTACTAATATTTTCAGTTTGACACCTTGTAAAATCTAGACTTGTAATTTCCGATTATGCAACAAAATTTTACAAATTACAAGAATTTTACTAATATTACTAACTTGTAATTTATTATGCAATAGGGCCCTGGAGTTCCTTTAAATTTACATATATCCACTTAAACTTAATTTTCATGGTGTTATACATATTTTATCGTTCTTTTCACAGTATTTTATTATTCCTGACACCTCAGCACTCTTCAGATCCAATGAATTGGTTTAATCAATTAATCAATTATGGCTAATTAATCTAATTGTAAAATTAGGCTTTTTTCATCTAAAACCTCTATTTCTCTGGAAATAGAGTTCTAATCATTGCCAAATTTACAAAATAGTTTCTCTGTATTACGTAAATTCTATTTTTATTCGTAATTCTCCTAGGTCGCAATTAATTAATTAGTAATTAGTCAATTACTAATTTTTGTGGCCTGTTTTTCCTATCTTTGGAACTGCTGTTCCGATTGACCTAAACTTTGGACAGTTTATTCTTGGTATCTTCTAGATCATCTTGTTCAATAAAGTTAATCATTAATTGATTAGTTATAAAATTAATGGGATTTTAATTTCTTATATTACTCAACAAAATGGCGCTTGCTTCGCGCCATAAACCATTGCCACCCTTGAGAAAACTTTTTTCACTAAGGGTGAATATTTGTAACTTCCTTGTATAAATAATAGCCTACCTAACGTAATCAAACTTTTATCGTTCTTACCTAATCTGGATTGTTCGCTTCTCCTTCTGGTACTGCCCCCAACTCGATTTAGACACCAGATACCTAAGGATAGCCCAAACTCACCTCAGAGCCCACCGGAGACCTATCACTTCGGGCGCCCAGATGAACAGGAACCCAGAACCCAAAAACGAGAAAAGAACCACCCCTGATATCTAAATGTCTAGAGTTGTAATTTTTCTTAAACTAAAAATCTTCTTCTTTATCTAGAGTATGACACTCTATTTTCTATAAATCTTAAACTTAATTGTAAACGTTATATGAAAATACAAAACTATCTCAGAGGGAGAAAACTATGATTCCTTATTTTTAAACCTAAACCTTGTATATATCTGAAACAAGAAAAAGAATTATGAAATATTTAACTAAACTACGAAACTCCTTTTCCTTCTAATAACACCTTCCAAACCCTTTTTCTCCCGATTTCTTCTTCTTCCTCTTCTTCTTCTTCTCTCTTCCAAACCTCAGACCTAACAAAATAAACAATCTTATATTTTTCTCTCTCCTCCCCTTTTTCCTTCTACATACTCTTTAATTACATTACTATCCACTCTCCCTTTAGTAAACACATCGGCGATCTGACATTTAGTATTGACCCATTCTACCCCTTCTATCTTCTTTAATTCTAAGACCCACTTTATCCATGCTATATCTATCCTTAGATTTTTACTTAAAACTTTTGTTTCTGAATATATAGCATTTTTCAAAGTCTTGCTGTCTGTATACACCTTTACTTGTAACCTATCTCCTCCCATTATTTCCAACCAACATTCACTTAAGAATATACCTGCCTCAATCCCTTCGATTAAACCTATTGCCTCAGCTTCGATGGTTGATCTTGCCACCCTTCGTACACATTTTGATTTCCATAGAACTGGGCATCTATTTCCTTCTTTATCCCTCATTGCAACAATATAACCTATCTGTGGACTATCATCTATCCTATTTCCGTATGAAGCGTCCGTAAATACTTCTATTTCTATCTTTCCTTTCAATTTTCCTAACCATATACCTATTCTCATCTGCTTTGCTCTTTTCAAGATGTTTATAACTTTTCTCATTTCCTCTACTGTACCACCACGGAAGTACCTACTTCTTTCGCTGACATAATAAGAGAGATCTGGTCTTGTCTGCCCACTTATCCAATTCATTTGTCCTACCAATGATCTATATAAAGTGAGTTCCTTTCCTTCCATTTCTCTATTTCCAAAGAAATCCCTACTATCAGGTATGATTATGTCGTCTATATATTTGTTTTGTTCTAACCAAACTCCTCCTTCTCTTTCCTCTATCTTTATGCCTATATATTTAAATTCAGATACTTCCTCTGTCCCTATCTTCAATTTATTCCTAATACCCCCTATTATATTATCAAAGAACTCCTTATTACCCCCAAAACAGAAATCGTCTACATGCGTACACATTATACCAATCAGTTCGTCTTCTTTTTTCCAAAAAAATAAGGCCGGCTCCAATTTACTTTTTATACCCCCCAACTCACATATCATCTTTACTACTTTGTCAAACCATGCCCTCGCTGCATCTTTTAATCCATACACTGTCTTCTTGAGTTCCCATAGTCCTTGCTCCTTAGCCTCTTTTGGGGGAATAACCCAAACCTTCCTTTTTATTCGATCTCCCTGTAAATAGGCCGTCTTAATATCTATTGATTTGCATTTCCATCCTTTCATTTTCATCAAAGTCAAGCACATCCTCAGTACCTCCCCCGAACACGTTGGAGATTCAGTTATCAGCTCCTCTCCCTCCTCCTCAAAACCCCTAGCTACCAATCTTGCTTTGCATATTGACTCCCCATCTTTAATTTTCTCTGTTAGTACCCATCTTAATGATATTCTTTTTTGACCTTTATCCTTAACTCTTTTAAAAACATCGTTTTCTTCCCAGTTCTCTATTTCTCCCAATTTTGCGCTCAAAACCCTTTCATTTTCCAAACTATTACATAGCCATACCTCTTCTTGATCACCAATCTCCTCTACATCTGTCATATCTCTAAAATCGATCCAACCCTCTTCTCCATTCTCAATATTCTGAACATTAAAACTATCACTCCACTTCTTACTCTTAGCTTTCCCTGCCCTACTAAGTATCTTCACCTTTACTTTATCACCACTTTCTCTATTAGTAGCTTTATATCTTTTGCCAATCTTAATCTTTACTTCATCCCTTACCTCTGTTTCTTCCTCTTCTTCCTCTGTTTCATTATTCTGTTCTTCTTCTTGCTCTTCAGATTCCTGAATTCTATAATACTCTACTTCTTGTCCCTCTTCTTCCTCACTGTCGCTGTTATTGTCAGCTTTTTGTTTATTCTCTATTCGAGTCCCATCTTCTCCTTCTGTTATCCCATTACTCTCTGTTGTATTGTCACCCTTTTCCTGACCCATGCCAGCTAACCTCGTGATGTGAACTCTGGCAATTTCCCTTAACGTACCTCCATGCTTCACTATCACTACCTTCCCATCCCTTCCTATAACTTTTGCAGGTCCTCTCCAATTTTTATCCACTTCTCTTTTATAATAAACCTCCTCCCCAGGTTCAGCCAATTCCAGCTTATGCTCTCTTATTTGTCCTTTCATCGCTCTCTTTACCCTATCTTCTGCTTCCTGTTTTACATGAGCCTCTCTTGCCTTTTGTATTCCTTCTATTGTCCTCTGTATTTGTTCACTTTCAGTTCCTATTACCCCTATGCTTGTTTCTTCCAAATTAGTATTATTTGGGAGCTTGCCGTTCTTACCAAATACCAATTGATTTGGTGTGTATCCTCCTTTATCCATTAACCAATTTTTTGCTCCAACTGACCAAAGTAAACATTCTTCTTTCTTGCACCCTTCCTCTTTCATTTTCCTCATAGAATCCTTTAACAATCCTACCATCTTTTCACATCTCCCATTACTCCAAGGACTCTCAGCCGCTGTTACCAGTTGTCTAATACTGAATCTTTCACACATCAACTTCATCTCTTCATTCTGGAATTCTAGACCATTGTCGCTCATAATCCTTTCCGGAGCACCAAATATGCTAATCCACCTTTCCAAAATTTTTCCTACTATTTCCTTTGGTTCTTTACTCTTTACCCAACTTGCTTGGCAATAACCAGTTCCTAGATCTACCATCACTAAAAACCTACTTCCTTCCAACTCCCCTAAATCCATTGCCACAGTTTCATTAAACCTTTTTGCTAAAGCCAACCCTACTGTCGGTCTCCTAGGTGTCTTTTTGTATCTTATACAAATATCACAATTATCACTTAACTCACTAATGTCTTCCATAATCTCCCCCAGAACCTCACCTGCAATTTCTGATTTATATGCATCTTGAATCAAGTCCCCTAACCTTTCTTTACCTGGATGACCGAACTGTACATGTAGTCTTCTTAACACCTTTTTCCTTTCCTGCATATCTTCTAAACTATTTTTTACATTTCCCTCCCACCATATTTCTTTCCTTATACCTTTTCTTAGGCTAATACGTAAATGCCCTCCTTCATCTACTTTAAGAGGAACTCTTACATTCCTGAAAGCCCCTATTATCATCTCATATTTATTTAAGTTAATACATGCTCCCATCTTCCTTAATGATTCCCTCCCTAATAGCCAAGGTATGTCCCCCTGTACTACATCTGTAATTAAATAAAAATCCCATCTATCAAATGAACATGGTATTCTAATTCTTTTAACAGTTTTATATTTAGATTCCCCAAAAACATAATTACCTTCTATCACTTCCATCGTTTTCCTAACCTCTTCTCTTTCTCTCCAATCCATACTACCTAAAACATATCCTAGTCACTTCTCCCCTATTACATTGGCACTGCATCCGGTATCTACAATCGGCCATATGTTTCCATACTCGTCCCACTCTTCCTTTCCTTCCTTTTGTCCCATGAATACTCTGTGACTCCCATCACCTACCTCTTTATTAATTTTCTCAAAAAACCTTCCTCTTCCTCTTCCAAAACCACCCATTCCCACTACACCTTGTCCTATTTGATTATTCTTAACTTCCCTTTCCTCTGGTTTTTTCCACTTTCCTTTCATCGGACATGATGTTGCAAAATGATATTCCGACCTACATAAAATACATTTCATTGTCTGTCCATATCTGTTTCTCGGGTTCAATCTTTTGTCCTCTTTTACACCTTTTTCCTCTTTTACCTTGCTAATCCTCAAGTTCTGATCTGCCACCAGCCATTCTTTTGTTTCCTGCTTCCCTATTCCTTCACACACAGTTAGTAAACCACTCTTAAATTCATCAAATTTCCAGTCCCCTTTTCCACAATATGCCAGTACCATCTGTCTTTGATTTTCTCCTATATTCGCACCTTCTAACAAGGTGAACACATCTCATATCCTCTCCTAGGTCCACCTTTCCCGCTTTCTTACATGTGTTCTCAACCACCATCTCATATCTTGCTACATAATCTCTCATTGATTCCTCTGTGCTTCTCTTTATCCGAAAAAACTCTAGAATCTTATCGTATCTGTCCCTACTCTTCTCTTTTCCAAATCTTTTATCCAAAACTTCTAATACCTTTTCCATCCCTTCTTGTCTTCCAACCTCTTCCAACTCAATGTTGGACACGCTCTGAAATGCCTTTTCTCCTAAACTGAGCATAATTTCACCCCCTGGACATTCTAGATATTTTCCTTCTATCTTATACCACAACAACACCCTTTTTCTCCACATATCATAGTCCTCTCCCTCTATCCCTTTAAAAGCAGGACACACTCTTTTTCCTCTTGTCTCTGTTTTTCTCTCCTGGTTCTCCGGACTCGGTGTTGCTTCCTCCTCTCCAGTCTTCGTTGCCATATTCGAACTACGCTCTGCTACCACTGTATAAATAATAGCCTACCTAACGTAATCAAACTTTTATCGTTCTTACCTAATCTGGATTGTTCGCTTCTCCTTTCTGGTACTGCCCCCAACTCGATTTAGACACCAGATACCTAAGGATAGCCCAAACTCACCTCAGAGCCCACCGGAGACCTATCACTTCGGGCGCCCAGATGAACAATAACCCAGAACCCAAAAACGAGAAAAGAACCACCCCTGATATCTAAATGTCTAGAGTTGTAATTTTTCTTAAACTAAAAATCTTCTTCTTTATCTAGAGTATGACACTCTATTTTCTATAAATCTTAAACTTAATTGTAAACGTTATATGAAAATACAAAACTATCTCAGAGGGAGAAAACTATGATTCCTTATTTTTAAACCTAAACCTTGTATGTATCTGAAACAAGAAAAAGAATTATGAAATATTTAACTAAACTACGAAACTCCTTTTCCTTCTAATAACACCTTCCAAACCCTTTTTCTCCCGATTTCTTCTTCTTCCTCTTCTTCTTCTTCTCTCTCCAAACCTCAGACCTAACAAAATAAACATTCCTATTTAATTTTATATTTTTACAACATTTCTTTTACACCTTTCAATTCGTTTTTATTCCTAGCTATTTATCGTAATGGTCTCAAGCCCATTAAAAATCTATTTAATTGCTTATAATACTTACAAATGACACTACAAGTTGGTGGTGTTTGTCAACTTTTTTCCCTTTATAAGGCCGCGGAGCAACTTTTCTGTACTGATTTCTTGCTTTCGATATACACTGGAGGTTATGTTAATTTTAACCCTTGCCTTCATTACATAACTTTCTTGTTGCATATATTTTTAGCTAAATTTGTCCTCCAATTTATTGGGACTTGCCAGTTATCCCTTTGTTTGCTTGCAAGCTTCTCTTTAACATAAAATTTGCTTAATAATCTTGCACCAGTGCACAGGTTTCCTTATTAGACCTTAAAATCCACACAAGTGGAGTTTCTAGTAGGGTCTGACTTTATTTATTTATTTTTATTTGTTGTCAGACGGAAAATTACATCTTTTTGCATGCCCTGGTAATCTTACGTTTAGTGAGTTTTTGGTTCTGGGACCATGGAATAGCGCAGACCTTTTTGTTTATTCCCATAATTTTTTTTTATACACCGATAGGGTACGTTCTCTGCCTTTTTTCAAACCTTCCCTTCTCTTTACCCCATTAGCTGAATAGTGGAAAACAGTCCCATTCTTTTAACACGTAGAATAAATTTCTGTTGGGATCAACTCCGCAAGAAGATTCATAGCCTGAGTCTTGTATTGTTTGTTGGCATTACAAAACTCTCGTGGGTACGATTCAAGAATCTTTTTGTGAATTGATCGCCTTATTTTAGGGCTTCTCAATGGTTATCTCATTATCTTCCACCCTTTGTTTATAACTGGTTTCCATTACCGGTGAGAAACATCGCGTGAGAAAAAGAGACAACCAAATCACCTGAAAAATCGCCAATGTTTCCATCTCTTACTATCGTCCAGATCAAGATCAACGATAGGAATTAAACATCATCGCATTTAACTCCTGTTCTCCCACTATCCTTTACTTCTTTGGAAAAATAATATATTTATTAATATTGTCATTCACGTTTAGCATACACCCTTGCAAAACCAAAAGCTTTTTGTTTAAAACTTTTTAATTGGGGTTTATTTTGTATACACTACCTAGTAATTATTTTTCCTACAATTGCAAATTACACATTGAAAATAAAATGTTGGATATACTTATATTTGTATTTACTATCAGCAAATATATTAAAATATTTAATATATTTACATTCGCAAAAAAAAAAAAAAAAAAAAAATAAATAATATATATATATATATATATATATATATATTATATATATATATATATATATATATATATATATATATATATATATATATATATATATATATATATATATATATACAAGTCTCAGTATAAAATTTAACGATAAAAAGTGCTTGCAAATCAAAGCGATATTTTTTATAGTGAATTGAACATGAACTAAGTGTTTCAAATTTCTTTGTGTCATTTTATTTATTTTAAACATATTTTAGCCTTTCAGTTAAAAAATATTATTTCATTTAATTATTGGCTTAATTATTTGCTATCATTAATTATATAATTGAAATTACAATTATCAAATTAGTAATAATTATCAATTATTTCTATATACAATAAATAATATAAATTTCTACATTGTATGTGCGAACTGAGTCAATTGACTCACCTTCTAGCGATCATCGTATTTGCAAATCAGTCCTCTCTTACTCAATGATCGTTCAATTTAGTCACTTGTGTGACCAAATCACCTGACTATATTATATATATATATATATAATATATATATATATATATATATATATATATATATATATATATATATATATATTATATATATATATATATATACTCAAAATCAGCTGATTTTGTTTATTATTTTTTATTCATATATATAATATATATATATATATATATATATATATATATATATATATATATATATATATATATATATATATATATATATAAAATTTATAATAATTTATAAAACAATATAATTAAAAACTATTAATAGTAAATATTTATAAAATTTTAATATATTTAACTGTAAAAATTTAATTAATATTGTGACATTAAAATTTACTTGGTTTATTTAAATGAATATACATATTTAAAAGTGCAAAAGTGCGCACGCGCATTAGTAGTAAAAATTACATAACAGTAGTACATTTTAAAAACAGTATTGTTCTTGATTTTGTACTGAAAGCTTCTATTGAAATTGTGATACTTTAAAAAGTTTAAACTATTGAAACTAATTGTGTCTAGTTAAGTTAATATTGTTTATTATTGGTCATCATTAATAAATAATATTCCAAGATTCATTTCTTAATGAAACTATAAAAATTAATTGAAAAAGTTAATAGTAGACCTTATTTTAGCCTGAACTAGGTTTTGATAATCTAGCGCTAGAGAGTTAAACTTAGGGTGGTGATTTAGGGTCTTAAACTTTAGCAACATTTAAAATAATTAAGAGAATTTAACTAAAGGTAAGAATTTAATTAAATTTAACATTAGTAATATAAAATATTTAAATAATTAAGAAATGAATATTGACTACTTGAAACTATTAATGGTTAAACTAGGCCCTAGGATTGTGGCCTACATAATCTAAGCCTAGCCTAGACTTACTTTGGAATTTTATACTAAAGCTTGGTATTGCCTTGCTTAAACTTGATTTAAACTATTAATAGTCTAAGCTTATTTTTAAAACAAGCTTATCCTAAATTAGAATACTTAGTATAATCTAACCTAGGTCCTTTATTATTATAAGACTGTAAATAGGCCTAACTCACATTAATATAACCTAACTTGTCATTATAGTTATGGGCCTAACCTAAGTAACATAGGTCTAAGAAAGACTTAAGCCTTGAAATACAATGGCTGGTAGTGATAGGAACATAGGAACATAGGAAAATAGAGACAGTTAGAAGCCACAAGGGCCTATCGAGACTGTCCCAGTCCAAACAAATAATAACAATACTAATACATGCACGAAAGACTAGGTCTATCCCATCCCAGTTATCAGTTCATTCATGCATAGTCATGCATAGATAAAAGAAAAACTAAGCCCCATTACACATGCAATATTCAATGAACCATCACCCACTACAAAAACTGCCGTTAGGCTTAGTCATAGTTATCTGTTGATCCAAAATTCACATATACCCGCCAACTTGGCTTAGTCAGATTATTCTATATAATACCCAAACCTCTATATCTATCTAGCCCCTTTTTAAATTTGACAAGAGAATCACAGTCAACAACCTCCCGTGGCAAGTCATTCCAAAAATTAACAACTCTATTACTGAAAGAGTTTTTTCTTAGATTGAGATGGCATGACTTCTTTTAATTTTCTTGTTATGTCCTCTAGTTACTCTTCCATGGTCCACTATGAAGTATTTTTCAATCTCTGTATTACTGTCAGATGCAAATATTTTGTAAACTTGTATCATATCCCCT
>SEYY01008014.1:0-33224 GCA_009176605.1 Armadillidium nasatum
TTTCAGAGCTTTCCTCACAATGAATCAAACATCCCTTTACCAGAAAGTATAAAGAAAGAATTAGATGAAAATTCATCTTTTATAAAGTCAGAGCCAAGAGAATCCGATTTGGGAATTTGTCCTTTAATGAAGAGATGGTCAAAAATAATGTCATAAAATCAGAAAATTCGGCCATGATTATGAAAAAGGTTGATACTCAACATGTAAGGGTATGTTCTAAGTCATTAATTATTATTATTATTTTTATTATTATTAAGTCATTATCATTTTTTATTCATCTTGGAAACAGATGGTTAAGAAAACAGGATGCATTAATTGTATAGTTATTATTAATCCAATTTATTTTGCTCAACTTTTGGCTTCAAAGTTTCCTTTGCTGCTTCTCAAGAAGTTGAGTCACAAGGAAATAAAGGAAAAATATTTATAAACTTGTGAAAAATTATTATCATTATCATTATTTTTAGTGATGTTTAATGCTAAATTTCAGAACATTTTGAGATTTAGATATGCTATAAAAACAGATTTTCAAATTTTAGACCATCAAAGGGGGTAAATTATAATAGCAAATAACTTGTAATTACAAGCCAAATAAATCACCATCATTTGTCTGTGACATCTGATAGTTTTCATATTTATTTTTATGGAATATTTATATTTATTTAGCTAACAAATCAAAATTCAGTAAATCTGAATTTCTTATAAATCCTTTCAAGATCATAAGTCCTTTGCCAGATTTCAATTATTATTTTGTTTATAAAAATATTTCCAGATATTTTAATTGTGAGAGTTAAATAAATGAAAAGTTGATTTTTCTGTTTAAGTTGTCCAAAATCTTATTTTAAACTTCATTGAGCCCCTTTTTCTTAGTCATTTTTAAACCTTTTTAAAAAGCATTTTATGAATTGCATGATTGAAAGTGTTTTCCAAATACTTGCTTTAAAAAATAGTAGATTTTTCAGTCAGCTGATTTTCATTTAACATGGCAGTTGTATTATTAAAATAATCAACTGATAAAGAATCATTTTGTTGTAAGAGAATTGTAAGCAGCCAAAACAAAATAATAATAAAGTGTTATTATTATTATTACTGCAATTATTATTATAATTACTTAAAAGTGTTTTCTAATAGGCTTAATTATTATTGGGATTTTCTTTAAGACAGAAATCCCAGAAAGAGCTGAAAGAAGTATACTGTGGCTGGCCAACCAAAATTTTGAGAATAAAAATAATTATCTCTAACCCAACTAGTTGGTGTATTACTTTAGTCCACAAAGTTAAAACAATAAAATTTTACATAAAAAAAGTTAGTCACCAAGAACATAAAAGTTTGTCAACTGAAATAGTAAAGGTTTCAAAACAAAATCATTAAGATATACACTTTTTAAAATAAAAAATTGTACTTGGTTATTCAGTAAATTTAATCAATAGCCTTTTTAATTGATTTTTTTTTTTTTTTTTTTTTTTTTTTTTTTTTTTTTTTTTTTTTTTTTTTTTTTTTTTTTTTTTTTTTTTTTTTTTTTTTCCCATTCAAACCTCAGAGCTGAAATCTTCTAACTCTTAAAGCAAAACTTTTACTATCAAGCTCATCAAAATAAGCTTAAGTCAAATTAATAGCAGGAAGGAATACATAACAAATCTTTCTCTATAACTAACAGTTAAATATTAAAAATTTACAATCCTAGGGCTGACTTTGTCTAGCCCAAATTCATTCCAGAGATTAAAATTCCCACTCCTAACCATTAAAAAGGATATCCTCAAAATTGAACTAGATATTAAAATGTTAAATACTTAACAATTTGATGTTCTGGAAGATATTCGTTTAATTTTTTTTTTTTTTTTTTTATCGTGTTAAAGTAATGAGTAGGTAGTGTCAAACACATGTAAACAGATTAATTTTTTTTAAAAAATTTAGTGATTCCATCCAAAAATGGATTATCCTGATTTTAGAAATATTTTATAGAGTATAAAAGATTAATTTCCAATATAATACTGATATATGTACGAGTAGTATTTTAAATTTATATGAAATAATTATACTTTATAAATAAATAATTTTGAAAGTTACATTATATTTATACAAAAAATTGTAATCATAAATACTGAAAAATGTATTTTAAAAAAAAAAAAATTTTTTTTTTTAATTCAATTTAAAATTTTTTTTTAACTTTAAAGTTATTTATAATTTGACTTATGACTGTAGGAAATGACTCTAATATGGAAAAACTAATGATATTAAAAGAAAAGAAAAAAATTATTTTAATTTTATTAAACTATACATTCAAGTTACTATAGAACAAATTATTGTAGTCAATAATTTTGTTTAGAAACTTTTACTAAGTTAAGACAAGTTTATGTTGCAGTTGACAAACTTCTTGTAAAATTATGTAAAATTTTATTGTTTTAACTTTGTGGGCTAAAGTAATACACCAACTAGTTGGGTTCTAGATAATTATTTTTATTCTCAAAATTTTGGTTAGGGCAGCCACTCCAAGCCAAAGCTCCATCAAAATAGCAAAACCAGCCCAGAACTGAAAAATGGAAATAAAAGCATTTTAAGCTCTCTCTCCAGGTTTTTAAATCAAAATGTAAATATTATTGAAATTTAAGCAATAACTGAGTCACAACTCACAATGCAGACAATAAGATCAAATTCTTCAGTTTGTGCCTTGTTGGATCAATGCCAAATGTGGCCATAATGAATGATTTTCAAACTGAAAATAAATATTTATAAGATTGGGAACTTTGCCTAAGTGGACAATCCTTTATATAAAGGACAATCAAGAAATGATATTGAAAGCCTGACACTTCAGACTTACTTACCAAATTGGTTTCCTGATTATATCTTGTTCTTTTGAATTTTCCTCCTTCAAGATTTAGAAACCACTTGATAGAAATGAAGTCTGAATAAGGGCAAAACTTTACCAGAAGAAGGCAAACGATGGTATTATGCTTCTTGAACTCCACCTCTAGTATATTGACAAGCCTCACAGAAAGGAGTAATACAAATTAAAAGAATGGCCAGAAATAAATTATAATAAATTGCTTAGCACAATAAATAACCAAAATATAGTTGACGAATATAATAACATTGTACACTACGATAGTGCATAGATATATCGAATAGTAGATAAATTTATTGATAGTAGGTAATAGCTAAAAAGTTATATTTCAAGCTTGAGTAAATTAACATTGACTGGGGTGCTATTTTCTTCCTTTGCGTTTTTTTGGGGAAGGTTGGAACTAATCACAATTTAGTGGTTTCGTTAGATCAAAGTATCAGGCTCTTAATTATTAAGAGGGACAAAAGCTAACACATTTGAAATTTAATTTTATAATTAAAATCAAATTTTTAATGTAAAATAACAATTTTTATGCATTTTTAAAATAAATTTTAAAAATTTATATAAAACCCCTACTTAAAAGTCGTGGAACAAATGGAGACAATAAATACCAGTTTGTTTACATTCAGTTTGTTGACATCTAAATATTTAGTTATTCTAGAAGGGGTCTTCAGAAAACTTAGATGGTGACGTCATTTTCGCGCGAAAATTGTGGGAGTTATCGTGAAAAAAAACAAAAATTTAGCAAAAATGGAAAAAGTAGAAAACGACTTCAATAAAAATATTTGAATTTTTTTAAACATTTTTCTTTTTCTTTTTTGTTTTGTTTTGCAGAGGCTCATGATCAATGCTGCTGAAGGAGAAAAAGATTTCGAAATGAAAAGTACTTCAAAAAGCAAACCTCAGAGAACAGTAGAGCATCAACAAATTAAAAAGTATCATGTGGAAAACCTCAATTGTAGATATTGTAATTTTAGTTTTAAAAGAAAAGATGAGATAAAGACCAATTTAAAAACACACAATAAAAGAAACTTAAAGTGCGCTCATTGCTGTTATGAAACCAATTTGAAATCAAAATTAAGAAATCATATGCTGATTCACAGCAATGTAAAGTTGTATAAATGTTCTGACTGTTCCTTCGAATGTAATCATAAGGTTAATTTGAAAACACACATGCTTGCACACACAAACGTAAAATTATTTAAATGTTCTGTCTGTTCCTATGAATGTAATCATAAAGGAAATTTAAAGACACACATGCTCTCACACACAAAAGTAAAATTTTTTAAATGTTCTCACTGTTCCTATGAATGTAATCGGAAAGAAAGCTTAAAAAAACACATACTTACACACGCAAGCGTAAAATTATTTAAATGTTCTAACTGTTCCTATAAAAGTAATCATAAAAAAGACTTAAAAGCACACATGCTTGCACACGCAAATATAAAATTATTTAAATGTTCTGACTGTTCCTATGAGAGTAATCGGAAAGAACACTTAAAAACACACATGCTTACACACTCGAATGTAAAATTATTTAAATGTACTCATTGTTCCTATGAATGTAATTATAAAGAAAGTTTTAAAAATACACATGCTTACACACGCAAAAGTAAAATTATTTAAATGTTCTCACTGTTCCTATGAATGTAATTATAAAGCAAGCTTAAAAAGACACACACTTATACACACAAATGCAAAATTATTTAAATGTTCTGATTGTTCTTATGAATGTAATGAGAAAACAAACTTAAAAAGGCACAAGCTTAAGAATTAAAAGAAGAACAAAAAGATGGGTGTTAATTTTAAAATATTTTTTCGCTATTTTATAATTGTATATCGAAACCTAGGGTGAAAAAAAAAAAAACCACGTTAAAGTTTTTTTTTTTTATTTTATTTTTTTTTTTAATTTTTTTTTATGGCAAAACCATTTTTTTCCTTTGTTTAACTTTAAAGGCAATATTGTAGCACTTTGTTTATGTAGTAGCTATATCATTTATGTTAATGAATGTTTATGTAAGTTTTTCTATTAAAATCTTTATTTTCAGCTTTCATTAATTTTTTATTTTTTTTTTTTTTTTTTTTTTAATTTTAATTGACGTGTCTTTGTCTTTCTATTCTTTAAAAACACAAATTTCGCTTTAGTTTTTAATGTTAAAAGTTTATAGTATTCATGAAATATTTCTGCTTAATTAAGAGAATCCGGACATTTTTTTTTTTTTTTTTAAATAAAATTTTTGATTTTAAAGGTAACAGAATACAATTTTGGAACTTTAAATTATTGGAAGAGATACGTATTTTTGCATTCTTGCGAAATTTCTGTAGTATTAATAGTTTCGGAGGCCCACAGACCCTCCTTTCTTTTGATGCGACGCCCATGTCACTTAACCAACTAAGTCCATACTTTCTTTAAGACTGCAGCAAAACCTTTTCTTAAAAATTCTTCTCTAGATTTTTTATATGTTATAAGTATGTCTTTAATAGTTAAATTTTTGGATTTTTGTTATATTTTATTGTGCGAAAGTGGTTTTCCATGCCATTAAGCTTCGTTTATTTCATTTCAATATATTTTCTCTTTAAAAAATGTTCTCTCTCTACTTACTTACTTGGTAAGTTCGCTTGTTCTCAATGAAGGGAACCTGAACTCTGATGAAGTGAGTCTTGAGATATGGAGACACCATAGTTCACCAAAGTCTAAGTCAAGAATTATATTCTGTTGATTTGGGAAGTGGAGTATAGATACCTCTTCAAGCATGTTACAATGTTACAACTTTTGGAAATTGTTTAGATGGAATGCCCTGACCTTCCCAGGATAGTTGGAATGGAGAAAGTTGAGACACCCAGGGCACCCAGATCGTTTCAGAGGGAAGCTCTTTTAACAATATACGCAGAGCAATCTAACAGGAAGTGTGTCAGTTTCAGGACCGTCCTTACAAGAAGGACATATATCAGTATCTGATATTCTGAGGCGATGGAGATGTGAAATTTAATCCACAATGTCCTGTCTTAAGCCGGAAGATAGAAGTGGCTAGTCTGCGATCACATTTAGGATTGGTAGGTGGTGAGTCTAGTGAGTATAGCAGACCCAGGCTGAGTTTGAAGGAATGTTTTGAGTTCATCCCTCTGGTGGGGAATCTAGCAATTGTATAGTTTTTGTGTAATATTCTTCACTCTCAAGAGGGAAATCCATGTTACAATGGAAGTGGGCCAATATGGCAACTTTAGTTGCAAACTCGTTTCCTAGTATTCCTGTATGGGAATGAGTCTACTGGAAATGAATAGTCCAACCTAAGGGTGGTGTCAGATTTGCATGGGTCTTGTGTATTATAGATAGTATCCTATTATAACGTTTTAGATATCTGGTGGTGATAAGTGACAATGCAACACAGGAATCAGTAACTATTACTATTTTCTGAGGCATGAGGAACTGAGTACAGAATAGTAAAGGTTTATGGATCGCAAAGAGTTAAGCAAAAACTGAAGAATAAGCACCTTGAAAGTTTTCAGGATTGAGCAAGTTGAAAAGTGGGAATGTATAATGCAGAGGAAGTGGATGCAGGGTTATGTATCTTTGATCCATCCGTGTATCCTTGTAGATATGTTGCATACTTGGAGTTTAGAAGTTCAGCAGATAGTTGTTGTCCTTCTTCAGGTAAGTCTTTCTTATTCCAACAATGGGAAAGGGTGTCATTGATACAAGGGATGCTGAGGTGATAGGTAGGATAGGCATTCTCAAAGAGGAAAAAATTGAGGAGGCTTGATGCACAAAAAAGCAGTTTACTCTTCCGAGGAACGATAGTGTGTGTTTCAAAATAAGTTGAATAGAGCTGATAAAGTGGAAGATCAGGAGAAGCAGAGGCCAGAAAGATTAGTTTTTTTGCCATAAGACATCATCTCCTATGGCGGAGGGGAGCAGTCTAGTTTCAATATAAAGGGCCTGGGTAGGTGTGGAGGGAAAAGCATCCAGAATCGTCATCATTGCAACAGATTGGATTACCTCTAGTTTCTTTAGAGTTGTGAGGGCTGATTAATTTTACTCAGTATGTAGGATTGATACAGATACAATAGACTCTCCCGAGAAGCACCCCACTTAACACTAGCAAGTCTCTTCAGTGAAGTAGAACGTTTGAGAGTCTTGTATAATAATGTGCTTTTTCCATGTTAAGGTGGGTGCGTCAAAAATCAGTCCAAGATAGGTATAAGAACTGCGTAACGGGACTGGTATATTAATGCTTGAAACAGAAGGTGAAAATGAGATTTTTCTTAAAGTATAACACTGCAGAGCACATTTATCCTCATTGACAGAGAGATAAGAATATTTCTGTAGCAGCACTTTGCAGAGAGGTCTGACATGCTGGCAAAGTTGGAGCAACAGCCCACAAAGCTATGTCATCAGCATAAGTACATCAACTGATGATGGTGAGGGCATATCATTTAGAAGGATGGAAAATAGGAAAGGGCTCAAAACAGAGCCTTTGGGCACCCCTATATCAATGTTTCGCAGAGAGGATTTAGTGTTGCCCACTAAAACCTGAATGAGCGGGAAGTTAAGAAGTCATGCAGCCAAGATAGCGGGACCCCAGTGATACCAGTTTTAAGAACTTGTATAGAATACCTAGATGGGATGCATTGTCAAAAGCAGCTTTCAGGTCAAGAAACGGGATCATAGTGTAGTTTTTTTTTTTTTTTTTTTTTTTTTTTTTTTTTTTTTTTTTTTTTTTTTTTTTTTTTTTTGAAAAGCACCCGAGATTAGGTGGGTCATGTGAAGAAGACAATCGGTGGACTTCTCTTTTTTCTGAAATCTTATTGGTGGGGATGCAGGAAGGAGTTTGACTTTAGGAACCTGTAAAGTTTGTTACAAGCCATGAATTTGAAGATTTTTCAAAGACATGATAGTAGGTGAATGCCTCGATATGAGGAGGAGTCGCCTGGGTCTTTGTTCCCCTTCAAGAAGGGAGTATCGAGAGATTTTCCATGATGCAGGAAAAATGCCAGTCCTCCAACTCTCGTTTTAAATAGATAACGATACAGTTTTTGTAAGAGTGTTGAGGTGCAAAACCATCTTATTGGGGAGAAAGTCTGGGCCTTCCGCGTTGTCAAGGGAGAGGTTTTTCATTACTTCCAATTCACAAGATGAGAAAGGGTGGTATAGCATGCCAGAATGTTCTGTTTGGGCATTAACAATAGCATCAACAATATTTCTATTTCTAAGGGAGTCAGTGGTACTGAATACCTTGTGAAGGTGAGAAACCAGGAGTTCAGATTTGCTGAGATCATCAAGCAGTTGTTGTCCTTTACTGGTGAGTGAAAATGTTTGAGGAACAAATTTGCCTAACATCTTGTGCACAAGATTCCAAGCAATTTTTTTAAGGAGTAGAGAAAGAGAGCTGTCTTCTAAATTTTCTCTAAGTCCTCATATTTGATTTTATTAATGGTCCTTTTGCAAATAGCAGAAAGTCGGCGGTATTTGAGGCAATTTTCTACAGAAGGAAATTTTTACTAAAAGTTGTAGGGTTTGTTTCGATCACGTATGGCCGTCTTGCAGGTGTCATTCCACCAGATAGTCTGTACTTCGAAACCAAAGACACCCTTTGTCAATCTGAAGGGACTTTTCCGGCAGTAATTATAATTTGTTAGATTATTGATTTGCTCATCCAGTGATATAGATGAATCAGGTAGCAGTAATTTGAGTAGCAAATTCTTTCCATGTGTCCTTATTATCTGTTAATTTCGATTTGATCCTGCAGGCCTGAGGATGCAAAGGAACTGTACTTTCTAGATGGAGGACAACTGGTGTGTAGTCACTTGCCATGTATAGTCCCAACTTTACAGGAAAAGAACCAAATGGTTCCTCCCCAAATAGGAGATCCAGAGTTGAGGTGGCACCATTATAGCTATGTACATGCGTGGCCAAACCTGGAGAAGTTTGTTAAGAAAGAAGAGGGTTTTGCCGGTGGCATTGATTTGATGGAGGGGAGAGAAGGTATGAAGTGGATTAAAATCACCCAGGATAACAAAATGTGTAAGTTCATTAATTGTTAAGTTACATCTTGGACTATATGCAAAAGTATGGATACTCAAAAGGATTTTTTATTGCAAAGACTTCTAACACACCATTGGGAAATTTTTGTAAAAAGATTTTAGAGTGGTATGGAGGAACGAATAATGAAAGCCAGTCCACCACCGCCTCTATTGGGTCGGTCCTCACGAAGGATGATATATCCAGGTACAGCTGTATATTTTGGCTGTAGCCAGGTTTCACATATACCCATTACCAGTGGCTGAGAATTGGCAATATAATTTCTAAGATCTGGGCAATTTCCTAAACAGGGATCTTGTATTTTATAAGACTATAGATGAGGAAGCCAAATTATGAAGTGAATAAGTTCTGGAGAATTCCCAGATCTGGTATAATATGGAAAAATACTTCAGAAAAGGACTATTTGGTACTGTATACAGTGAGAAATTTAAACAGTGTTGGAGTAAAAGCAGCAATAAACTCTTGAGATGTCCAATTTCTGGATTTGGTAGAAATAGAAGGTCTTGGGGAGGCTTTAGAGGCAGATGCTCCATGATGCGTAATAGGAGGTTCACTAGTTCCAAGAGAGGATAGCAGAGGAGCATTTGCCTGAGGGGTGTCTTCATGAGTGCGATGAATTTTACCTACCTACTGATCTGTTGGCCAATCATCTTTTGTTAAGGAGGAGGTGATTGCTAGAGAAAGAATCCCTGTCTAGCTGGGTCTCAGACAGAAGCAATAGGTTAGGACGAGAGGTGGTGTTCAACAGACGCGAGATTAAAAATGAAGGCCACGGACGTTGGCAAAGTCAATAGAAAGCCCCCGTTTTCACCCACCCACACGCCCTTTCAATCTCATCATTCGAAGAGCACAACAAGCACTCACACACAATCACGTACACTCACGTAAACTACATTGCGATTTAAATATATGATTATGAAATTGAAGTTCAATATAATAAAATGAACCAAATTAATTGGAGAAAATTGAAATATTTTGAGTTGAAGTTTTCCAGTATAAGAATGATGCAGATTCTAATTGATTTAAAGAATTAGAATTTGCCATTTCTACACTAACATTGCCACATTATATGTTGATATCAAAAGGGAGTTTAGTGGTATGAATACTGCAAAATCGAAAATAAAATGCAGCTGTAAATGCTAAAATCAAAATTAACAGAGAAATTTTGTTTAAAGGGACATGACAACTGCTTTAAAGATTATAAATTAGTTGACTCACAAAAAGTATTGAAATATTGGCAGCATATACATCGTCAAGTACAGGAGAGGCCAAATATATATCACTTGATATATTTCAAGAAATAATGTATTAAAGCAAAGGATGCCAGATAACTTACAAACACTAAAAAATGTATCATTTTTTCACTTGTATTAGGTTGAAATATATTTGTTGAAAATTTTTCTGCTAGATTATTCAAATTTTTTATATTTGACGATCATCAATGTGATTATAGTATTTTTCTTTTTATTTATTAATTTAGCTAATTACTTAGCCGTTTACTGAAAAAATCTAGCCGAATCTAGCCATTTTTAAGACCTGATTTAGCCAAAATTGCTAATTTGAGTTGGCAACACTACCAATAGGGGGCAGAGCCCTCTGTAGACAAATTATCGATTTTCACTGCTTTAAATTATTCATGTGTAGAATTTTATAATGGTTTTGTCTGTTTTAAGTTTCATTTATATTGGAGACATTCTATTGAATTCTCCTTAGGTTTTTGCAAAATTGGTTTGGTTTTTATATTTTTAAACTACTGGTTTAAAAATAAATTTTTTTGATGAATCGTCAGTTTTTTTTTTTTTCGTTACTAACAAGTCTTCAAAGTTTTGAATTCAAAGGAATATAGGAAAATAGAGACAGTTAGAAGCCACAAGGGCCTATCGAGACTGTCCCAGTCCAAACAAATAATAATATCAATACTAATACATGCATGAAAGACTAGGTGTATCCTATTCCTAGTCATCAGTTTACTCATGCAAAGATAAAAATAAAACTAAGCCCAATTATACATGCAATATTCAATGAACCATCACCCACTACAAAAAAAAAAAAAAAAAATGCCCATTAGGCTTAGTCATAGGTTGATCTAAAATTCATATATACCCGCCAACTTTGGCTTTGTCAAGTTATTCTATATAATACCTAAACCATCCATATATCTATCTAGCCCCTTTTAAATTTGACAAGAGAATCACAGTCAACAATCTCTTGTGGCAATCCATTCCAAAAATTAACAACTCTATTACTGAAAGAGTATTTTCTTAGATCGAGATGGCATGGCTTCTTTTTAATTTTCTTATCATGTCCTCTAGTTACTCTTCCACGGTCCACTATAAAGTATTTTTCAATCTCTGTATTACTGTCAGATGCAAATATTTTGTAAATTTGTATCATATCCCCTCTGAGAAATCTCCTTTCAACTGAGAACATTCCAAACTCCTTCAACCTCTCTTCATAGCTCTTATTTTCAAAGCCAGAAATCATCCTTGTTGCTCGACATTGTACTCTCTCCAGCATATCTATGTCTTTTCTTAAATGAGGAGCCCAAACCTGTGCACAATACTCTAATGCTGGCCTAACATAGCTATTATATAGCTTGCTTATAACCTCTTTGCTCTTGTAAACTACATTGCGATTAATTATACCTAACATCTGGTTATATTATACCTGGTTCTAGTCTTAGAAATGATTCAGAAATTCAAAATGCTATTTATTATTATTAAATTTAAAGTTTATTTAAAGGAAAAATACTTTTAATTCTATTAATATTTGAAAACATAAGATGAATATCTTTATGGAGCAATATTGAGCTAATACTACTTATATCAAGTGTTTTAGTAAACTACTGATCATTTCTATGCTGGAGCTTTCTGAAAAGGCCTGACATCTGACCTAATTTTTATCCTGTTACATCAATACTTTCTTTTTATCTCCTGAGTTTTTTTTTCAAATTTTTATATTTAGTTTAAATATATATTAAAATTATATTGACATTTAGGAATAGATAAATACATATTAAATGAAAAAAAAAAGTTAAATATGAAATATCAGAATATATTTCAAAATGTCACTAAAATTGTTGCTTCTTCACAGATTGCTAATTATTTGAAGGTAATTCTATTAAAATAAAAATAAAAATGAATATCAAATCCGAAATTGAAATAAAGACAGAAGAATTAGTTCCAGAATCTGATTTTTCTCAAAATTTTCAGGTAATATATATATATATATATATATATATATATATATATATATATATATATATATATATATATATATATATATATATATATATATATATATATATATATATATATATACTATTTCGAGTACAGATTCGGTATTTCGAATCCTATCCAGAAAAATATGATTATGACGAATATCGAATAATTTTTTCCCATAGGAATTAACTTTGCTTTAATTCGTTTCGTCCAACCTCGATTATTTTGCCTATCTATATTTTTATACAACGAAAATTTCTTTAAAAAAATTTTCAATCAGGCTTATCTCCGAAATATTAAACATTTTGGTACAAACATAAACAAAAACTTTTGAACCACATATTAAATGCTAAAGCTAAAAATTTCTGTTCAACGAATTTTTTCTTCTGCCAAAAATAATATTTGTTTTTATGGAGTACTGTTATTTTCCGGCCTTACTGGAAGTTAAAAGCAAAATTAATAAACTTTAATTAAACGAATTTACCTTTCTGGATGTAATTGGCCTATCTTTTAAAACAAAATGTTGAGGAAGGCTTATTTACGTTATTTTCGTTGCAAAAGGTTTGTTTCGAATTTTGGTTTCGTAGGAAATAGGCTAAATTATTGTATATTTTTCGTCTATGGAAAAATTTATTTTTCCTCTGATTTAATCTTTTTCAAGGCTTCCGTCCGATAGGCTTCGTTAGGAAATAATTTTGGATATTCGAAAATTATTCGTTATATATATATATATATATATATATATATATATATATATATATATATATATATATATATATATATATATATATATATATATATATATATATATATATATATGTATTCTTAGTATATTACTAATCCTGTTTACAAAATTTTGTATTATGAATTACTCCCATGTAAATATTTAGGGTGTATATTCAAATTATTTCCATTTTATTAATTGACTGTGAAGCAGATCATCTTGTTAATAAATTTCTCAATTTGATTGCTGTCATGTGTTGATACACTCCATATGAAAGTGTGTAAGAATATAAGTAACGACAGAATGAAATAAAACTTAGAGGGTTCCTGAGCTTGAAAGAATGTGTGTAGTAGTGAAATTTGGGGTCAGACAGTAGATGAGACTTTGTAGAATGGCAAATATGGTCTGACTAGGGGGCTCTTGGCCATTTTTTTTTATTTCTACTGGCCACAGCCCCAGTCCCAGCCCCATCCCCAGCAAATATCAGGGAAAACTGGGATTTACCTGCAGTGTTAAAACTGCAAATTATGCTTATAAAGTTGGGGTCAGACAGTAGATAAGACTTTGTAGAATGACAAATATGGACTGACTGAAACCCCTTCCATTTCTACTAGCCCCTACCCTGACCCCAGCTAATATCAAGGAAAACCGTGGTTTTCCTGCTGGGGTTAAAACTGCAAATTATACATATTAATGGTGGATATAAGAAAATTAAGATTTCTTGCTTTTACAATATTTTCTTTTTCTTTCTTTTGACAGCTCCACTTCTGCTAGTAAATGTTCATCTTTGTGTTTTGATTTTAGATGCCCCCATAAAGATTTGGTTGAAAATTTTTTACTTGGGGCATCTGGAGGTCTTCTAATTTCCTGAGTACAGATTTAGGTATTTCGAGCCTATCCAGAAGCATTGTAAAGTACTCCCATACTGCTGAAGTTGATCTTCAGCCATAGTGACTGAAAGTATAAACAAAATAATAATTTTGAAATAATGTAGCTAAATGAAACAAATTCGATACACAGCAATAACATAGCAATGATATGTATAAAAACAGGTTATATATATTGATAATTTTATATCTTACATTTTTTCAAACTTTAACTTATGGTCTTAACCTAAGTAAACCTGTTGAATCACTATTGTGAATCAGAAAAAAAAAAAAAAAAAAAAATTCAGTTTTTTTAGGAAACAAGCCATAGATTGGATCCAGATGTTGCAGTGAATCAGGTTTGAATTCCAGGTAAATTTTCTGTAGAATTCTATTCAAAAACCTGTCAAAAAGGACTTAGGAAGGAGCATGAGGGCGAATTCCTTTCAAATTCTCCTCAAAGAGCCTAAAATTGAATTGGTTGCCAGATTTAGAAACTTTTAGGGTGGAAAGGTGCCTGGTAACCCCTAAAAAGGGTAAAAAAAAAACCTGTGAACCCACGACAAAATCACCTCACAAAAGAACATGAGGTCAGGCAGGTTGGCAGATTTTCCTACTTCTCAACAGAATCTGGTAAACCGAAAGTGCTATATACACCCTCGAGAAGGGTAGCCTTGGAGCAGCTAACCTCTGATACTTCAAGTATCACTAATTAGGGCAGAGAAAACATGGTAGTTTTCAATGCCTCAAAAACTCAGTTCTTCCATCTCTCCACTCGAAACAATCTTCCACACAACTAAGATATCTTCTTCGAAAAGACGCAACTCAAACCTTCATCTGTTCTTAATATTCTCTGTGTATCTTTCTCTCATGATCTTTCTTGGAAAGATCACATTACTTCTCTTTCTAAACAAGCTTCTAAGAGGTTGGATGTTCTGAGGCGCCTTCAGAATTACTTCTCACCACCCCAGTTGCTTGCTCTCTACAGGGGTGTTGTTCTTCCCTGTATGGAGTATGCATCACAAATGCATTTATGAGAAGGAAGATTCTACAGCTTTTTGTCTCATCAATTCTGCTTTTACTAACTCTCCAATCCCTTTCTGCCCGTTGAATTGTTGCATCACTCTCTCTTTGCTTTCACTGTTACAATGGACACTGCTCTTCTGAAATCTCTCATTGCATAGCTCATCCATTGAGAAGAACTCGTGCGTGCGACATCCCTTTCTACACAGTCTCATCCTTCTTTGTCCAACTCTCAAACCCAAGACTTAACTACTATGCTCAATCTTACATATACTGTACAGGTAAAGTCTGGAACACACTACCTTTCTCTGTTTTTCCAATTTCCTTTGATTTGCACACTTTCAAACGCTGTATATATGGTCATGTTGACCTCCATCAACCAATTTAGAGTTTTTCCAACTCTGGTGGAATTTGGTAGGCCCAGACCTTTGCCAACCGGAGGATATATATATATATATATATATATATATATATATATATATATATATATATATATATATATATATATATATATATATATATATATATATATATATATATATATATATATATATATATATATATATATATATATATATATATATATATATATATATATATATATATATATATATATATATATATATATATATATATATACGCTTTTCACCTTTTCCACTCTCGTGTGGTGGTGCTGTCCACAGTTCCCTCATACACTGTACCTCATTTTGCCCTCCCCCCCTCCCTTTCGCCCTCTATCTTTTTTTCCTCTGCAACCCTCTTTCCCTCATCTAAACTCGACCCTCTACTCGCAAAATCCCTCACACTGTCCATCCATCTCTACTTTGTCCTTCTACCCATTCCCCCTTCCTCCTCCGATCTAAGTCTACTCGCCATCGTTTCCTCATTTATTCTTTACTCATGTCTAAACTCCCTCCTTTGCTCTATCCCCCATACCCCTCCTTCATCCAAATATCTTCCTTATTCTTTTGTTTCAAATCCTATCAACCCTTCTCAAACCACAAATCATACTCAATCCTTTCATCTCAAGCATATTCAATCTTTTTCCAGGCTGTGAATTCATCATCCATGTCTCACCTCATTCATCACAAATGGCAAGCACATATATTCATTTATTTTTATTTTTATATCTTTTGATATTCTCCCCTTCTTCCGTACTTCCTTTAATGATTATCACAATCATTTCCTCCACCACTCTATTTTTCATTTCCTTCTCCATCCCCCCCATTTCCTTCCACAAACATTTCTAGACATTTGAACTCTTCCATCTCCTCAAATCTCTCTTCCCCCACCTTTACACACCCAATTCCTCACCTTTCATTTCCTCATTCCCTTAACTAATTTTCATTACTTATTGCTGAATTAACTCTCAATCCTTTGTTCATGCATTTCCTCACACATTCTCTCACCAACATTCTCAAGTTTTCTCCAGACTCTGCCATTAACACCGCATCATCTGCAGACAGGAAAAAATTTACCTTACATTCTCAAGTTTTCTCCAGACTCTGCCATTAACACCGCATCATCTGCAGACAGGAAAAAATTTACCTTACATTCACCCTCCACCCTTCTCAACATTCTCAAGTTTTCTCCAGACTCTGCCATTATACTCTTCCCTTCCATATCCATTTCTCTGATTACACCATCTATCAACTGATTAAACAGCCAACGTGACATTATACACCGCGTTTCTCACCCCCACTCCTACGTTATACCAATCAGTAAGCTCTCTCTTTACATTTTTAATAAAATGCTTCGACCCTTTATAATAATCTCCTTTGTACTTCCCACCCCTCCCTCAATACTTTGAACAGCTTACTCCTACATACCCTATCATATGCTTTCTCCAAATCCATAAAACATATATGCCCCACTATTTTTTTCACTCAATTTCTCATCAGTCATCTTAAGTGGACACTTAATCACCTGGTCCACACACACCTTACCCCCTCAAAAATCTTCTTGTTCCTCTCCTGCCTCTTCTTGTCAGTTCTTTAACTCTTGTCACTAATATCCTCTCATATATCTTCCCTACCACACTCAACAGACCTCTTCCCCTATAATTACTACACACCATCCTATCCCCTTTTTCTTTATATATAGGCACAATACAAGCATCCTGCTATTCCTGAGGCACTCTCCTTTCTCCCTCCCCCCCCAATACACATTAAATATTCTAACCAGCCAGTCAACCACCTCTCCAACTCCCTCCCTTATCATCTGTACATATACATCGTACCTGCCGACTTTTCCCTTTTCACCTATCCTATTGCTACTTCCACTTTCTCCCTACTAATACTCCTCTCCTCTTTCTCAGTCACTACCTCACCAATATTCCTTACAGCTCTCCCCTCTCCAATGACTCTCCCCCTTTTCAACAATTCACTTAAAGTACCTTCTTCGTTATCTCTTCTATCTCTTTTTCAATTTTTACTTCTCTCCTTAAAATTTTCTGCTAGCTCTCTTCCACTCTCCTTTTGCCCTCAACCTCCCTCTTCCTCTCCCAGTTCCTACCCTCCTTCATATCCAAATATCTGGTTAATGCTTCCTTCTTCCTTTTCACCAAATTTCCCACCTCTTCATTCCACCACTCACTCCCTTTTCTTCCACCGTTCCTAATTTTGTATTTCTGAATATATATATATATATATATATATATATATATATATATATATATATATATATATATATATATATATATATATATATATATATATATATATATATATATATATATATATATATATATATATATATATATATATATATATATATATATATATATATATATATATATATATATATATATATATTTAGTCCGTTCATTTTATTTCAGAGCTTTCCTCACAATGAATCAAACATCCCTTTACCAGAAAGTATGAAGTTAGAATTATATGAAAATTCCTCTTTTATAAAGTCAGAGCCAAGAGAATCCGATTCGGAATTTTCCTTTAATGAAGAAATGGTCAAAAATAATGTCAAAAAATTAAAAAATCCTGACATGATCATGAAGAATTTTAATGTTCAACATGTAAAGGTTTGTTAAGTAGCTTTCTGTGATTATTATTATTATTATTATTATTATTATTATTATTATTATTATTATTATTATTAAGTCATTTTTGTTATTATCTTTTACTCACCATGGAAATAAATAGTTAAGAGAACAGGATGCATTACTTATCTTTATTACTATTATTAATCCAATTTCTTTTATAGAAATTTATGAGTGTGAAAAATGTATCTTCGTTGCAAAGTAAAGTAAATGAAAAGGGTTTAAAAGCACATTTTGAATCAGACGAAGAGGAATATTTCGCACAAATTTTGGTGTCAAAATTTCCTTCGCTTCTTCTCAAGAAGTTGAGTCACAAGGAATTAAAGGTAAACTTGTGAAAAATTATTATTATTATTATTTTTTTATTTATTTTTTTTTTTTAAGTGGTGCTTTATTCTAAATTTCAAAAAAAATTTGAGATTTAGATATGCTATAAAAATAGATTTTCAGATTTTAGACCATCAAAGGGGGTAAATTATAATAGCAAATAACTTGTAATTACAAGCCAAATAAATCACCATCATTTGTCTGTGACATCTGATCGTTTTTAATAAATCAAAAATACAATAAATCTGAATTTCTTCTAAATTCTTTCAAGATCAGAATTTCTTTGCCAGATTTCAAATATTTTTCTCAAAAAAAGAAAAGAAGTTGACCTTTCTATTTAAATTGTCCAAAATCTTCTTTAAAAACTTTCTTGAGTCCCATTTTCTTACAGTCATTTTTAGACCTTTTATAAGAGCATCTTATTATTTGCATGATTGAAAGTGTTTTACAAATATTTGCTTTAAAAAAAAAAAAAAAAAGTAGTCGATTTTTCAGTCAGCTGATTCTCACTTAACATGGCAGCTGTGTTCTCAAAATCCTCAACTGATGCAGGATATTTCATATTCTCTTGTAAGAGAATTATGAATGGTTAAAACAAAATTATAATTTGTTTTATTATTATTATTATTACTATTATTATTATTTAAAAAGTGTTTTCTAATAGGATTAATTATTATTGGGATTTTCTTTAAGGCAAAAATTCCAGAAAGAGCTGAAAGAAGCATACTGTGGCTGCCCAACCAAAATTTTAAGAACAAAAATAATTATCTCTAACCCAACTAGTTGGTGTATTACTTTAGCCCACAAAGTTAAAAGAAAGTTACTCACCAAAAACATAAAAGTTTGTTAACTGCAGTAGTAAAGGTTTCTAAACAAAATATTTTGATAGGCACTTTTTAAAATTGAAAAATTATATTTATTCAATAAATTTAATCAATAGCCTTTTAAATTGGTTTTCCCATTCAAACCTCAGAGCTGAAATCTTCTAACTCTTAAAGCAAAACAGGTACTATCAAGCTCATCAAAATAAGTTTAAGTCAAATTAATAACAGGTTTGAAATATATATCAAGCTTGCTCTATAACTAAGTCAAATATTAAACAATTAGCAATCCTAGGGCAGACTTTGTCTAGGGGCAAAAGCTAGTTAGCCCTAATTTCATTCCGGAATTTAAAATTCCCACTCCTAAGCATTAAATAGGGAATTCCTCAAAATCGGCCTAGATATTAAAAAATTAAATACTTAACAAGATGATGTTTTGGAAGATATTCTTTTAAAGCGTATGGAGTTTTTAAAAAATGTTTGCACTGAGTAACGTTACATTTTATCGTGTTAAAGTAATAAGGAGGTAGTGTCAAACACATGTAAACAGATCCATTTTTTATAAAAAAAAAATTTAGTGTTGTCATCCAAAAAGGAATATCCTGATTTTGGAAATGTTTTTAAGTATCCAAACTTTTAGAACAAATAATTTAATCAATATAAAATATTAATTTCTAATATTATACTGATATACTGTACCTACCGGTATGTTCGAGTATTCTATTTAAATTTATATGAAATAATAATTCTTTGTAAATAAATAATTTTGAAAATTACATTATATTTTAATATTTATTTCAATTTTAAAAATTTAAATGAAACCACGTAAAAGTCGAGAAACAAATGGAGACTACAAAAGCGTGTTTGTTTACATCTAAATATTTAGTTATATCAAAAGGTATCATTCAGAAAACTTAGATGGTGACGTCATTTTCGCGCCAAAATTGTGGGAGTTATCGCACTTTAAATGACAAATACAATACCATTTTTTCTTCTAAACTTCATAAAAACTAAAATTTTAGTAATTTAGGGAAGAATAGAAAACGACTTTAATAAAAATATTTGAATTTTTTCAACATTCTTTTTTTTCTTTTTCATTTGTTTTGCAGAGGCTCATGATCAATGCTGCTGAAGGAGAAAAAGATTTCGAAGTCAAAAGTACTTCAAAAAGCAAACCTCAGAGGGTAGCAGTGCATCAAACAGAGCATTGAAGAGGATCATGTGGAAAACCACAGCTGTAGATATTGTAATTTTAGTTTTAAAAGCAAAGATGAGTTGAAGACTCATTTAAAAACACACAACAAAAGAAAGTTTAAGTGCGCTCATTGCAGTTATGAATGCAATTTAAGATACGTATTAAAAAATCATATGGTGACTCACAGCAATGTAAAGTATAAATGTTCTTACTGTTCCCATGAATGTAATTTTAAAGGAAACCTAAAAAGACACATGCTTACACACGCAAATGTAAAATTATTTAAATGTTCTGACTGTCCCTATGAATGTAATTGGAAAGAATGCTTAAAAATACACATGCTTACACACGCAAACGTAAAATTATTTAAATGTTCCGATTGCTCTTATGAATGTAATTATAAAGAAACTTTAAAAGCACACATGCTTACACACGCAAACATAAAATTATTTAAATGTTCTTACTGTTCCTATGAATGTAATCAGAAAGAGAGCATAAAAGTACACATGCTTGCACATGCAAGCATAAAATTATTTAAATGTTCTCACTGCTCCTATGGAAGTAATCATAAAAAACACTTAAAAACACACATGCTTACACACGCAAATGTAAAATTATTTAAATGCTCTCACTGCTCCTATGAATGTATTCAGAAAGGACACCTAAAAACACACTTGCTTACCCACACAAACGTAAAACTATTCAAATGTTCTGACTGTTCCTATGAATGCAATAATAAAGCAAACCTAAAAAGACACATGCTTACACACGCAAACGTAAAATTATTTAAATGTTCTCACTGCTCCTATGAATGTAATCAGAAAGGTAGCTTAAAAAGGCACATGCTTAAGCATTAAAAGAAGCCAAAATTACAAAAATCCACTTTACCAACTAAAGATGATCTTTAAAAATAAAATAAAAGTGAAAGCAAAACACACTGTAGAAAAGATGAAATGAAATTAGTAGAAAATATAAAACAAAATACACGAGACCATACTTTTAAAAAGAGAAAAAGGCAAGAACACAAATATTTATATGAAGAGATCTCAAATGGAAACTGAAAGCAAGTTGAAAAAGAGTGGGAAAAGCATCAAACAACAAAATAATGAAATATAGACTATGAAAGAAAGAGAGAAAATTGTGGAAAATATGAGAGTATGGAAGAAGTATCTGTAATAGAAGAAAAGTTGGTAGAACTTTATGTACCAGAAACCAAAGAAGTAATGGTAGAAAATGTAGTAGAAACTGATGAGGACCAATCTGATGGGGAAATTAACGAAATGGAAAGCACATTAGATGATGATGGTGCTGAGACAGAATGAGAGAAAGGAAATGAAATAGTGAATATACAGTTAGAAGGAAATGCTCAGAAAAATTTCAAAGTACAGAGACGAAGACCTTATCCTAGGATTAGAAGGTAGAGACAGGGTAAGAGAAATCCACATTTAGTTTCAAATGTAAAAATATATGAGAGTTGCAAACAAGGTATTACCAAGAATAATTCCAGCAAATTGTGAACTGACAGAAATAAATAGTCTATGCTATGCTGTAGAAAGAGCAGTAGCAGATTTTATGGAAGTCAAAGTTATTAAACCCAAAAAGGAAAATGGAAGAAAAAGGACAAAAAGTACCACCTTTGAATCATAGATTACAGAAAGAAGTAAATAAACTTAGACAAGAGATGTCCATAATAAATGTATATAGAAAAGGAGTAATAACATCGCAACACACCATTAGAAGGGTTCAAAATATATTAAGAAGAAAAAACACAGAACCAAGAAACCAAATAACACAAGCGAATGCAAGCAGAAGAATGCCAGTAAGAGCAAAAGCAAATAAGATTAAAAGATAGAAAAAGAAAAACAGCAGAATTAAATGTTTAAGAATAACCAAGGGAAGTTCTATATAGAGCTGTGAGGTGACACCATCAAGGTGATAAACTCCCCTCAGGAAGTAGTAGTAGAGAGATTTTGGAAAGGGATTTATGAAGATGAAAAACAACACAGCAACCAAGCGAGATGGAAATAACAGATAATGAATAGGGCTTGAAAAGGGCTCTGCCCGTGAGCGGTGGCGTTCTGTATATAAATAAATAGAACAAATGGAACACTCTCTGATCTCTAAAGAAGAGGTAAAAAATGTTACTAAAAGTAGTAGTAGTAACTGAAAAGCACCAGGCACAGATAAAGTACAGAATGTATGGTTGAAGAAGGTAACGGTACTGATAGAAACACTTACTGAATGTTATAATAGAATTATGAATGGAGTAGAAGTAATACCACAGTGGCTAACAACGGGAGATACAGTACTGATTCCGAAGAGCGAAGAAACACAGAATCCCGAAAAGCACAGACCAATCACATGCCTACCAACCATGTACAAAATACTCACAGGTGTACCAACAAAAAATATACAAGAACACATTGATAGGTATAATATCATAAATGAAGAACAAAAAGGATGTTGTAAAGGTAGCTACGGGACAAAAGATCAACTTCTTATCAATAAAATGGTTATGGAAAATAGTAGGAAGGCACAAAAAAAATCTTAGCATGGCTTGGATAGATTAGAGAAAGGCATACGATAGTGTACCACACTGCTGGATTATGGAAACTTTAAAAATATATAAAATCACCCCAGAGGTTCAAAGATTCATAGAAAGTTCAGTGAAATTTACATAATTAGGAGAGAGACGCGTTTTTTTTTAATTCTTGTAAAACTTCTGTAGTATCAATATTTTCAGAAGCCCACAGACCCTCCTTCCTTTCGATGCGACACCCATGTCACTTAACTAACCTAGCCCAAACTTTCATTAACACTGCAGCAAAACCTTGAAAATTATTCTCTAGATTTTTGATATGTAATAGGTGTCTCTTTTTAATAGTTTAATATTTGGATTTTTATTGTGCAAAAGTGATTTTCCACACCATTAAGCTTTCTTTATTTCATTTCAATATATTTTGTCCTAATAATTTGTATACGTTAAGAAATATGTTCTATTGGATAACCTTTATCGATGCTACTGTATGCCGTCTACATCTGTGGTCTACAAATATTTAATTTTAACCGAATTTAACAAAAGTTGATTTTGCAAACTTTGAAAATTTAAATTGTTTCTAAAATATTTAACATTTTTATTATTATTATAATTGGAAAATGTTACTTAAGGATTCACACAACGTATCCAATGTTTTATTAATTGACATTAAAAATATTTACAAATTCTGCTTTAAATTTAAGATTTGTATGTTATTTACTAAATTATTTATATAAATATATAAAACACTAGTGATGCACCAGAGATTCCGTCATTTTTACACCACTGACTCCGGCAGGAATTTTGTTTAAATTTAATTATTGCTCCCAGGAACTCTGCCAACCGTTCTCACAGATCTCTGAGAGAGGAGAAATAATAGTGGGTTCTGTATTGTGTAAGGGAAGGGCACCTTAGAAGAAGTAAATAGGACTCATTAAGTTAAAAAAGTTATGAGGAATATAAAACAAAAATATCAACCAGTTTATGTTACCAATTTTACATGAAATACCTTATAATTTTAGTTAAGTATTACAACAAAGATTTTAACTAGTTATATAGTATTTCAAATTTCTGTTTAAGTACATATAACTTATTTATTCATTCAAATTTGTTTTATTTTCAAATGTACGTCTTTTCTCGTCATTTTGAATTTGTTTTCGAAATTTTAAGACAGTCTCTTTTGCTTTTAAAATTAGGTTTTCTAGTTTTATTATCTCTCGATCGTCTTCAGGATTTATTTTCGAAGTCTTGGTTTTATTGAGGTAAAAAAACTTGGGTTTAATATTACATCCAAATGCTTGATCATTTTGTTGAATTTTATTATCGAATTCATCAAAATTACCAAGTATTTTTATGTCATTTGACAGAGATTCGGGCGAGTCTTCCCTACTGACCCCGGACAAGTCTCCTCTTACTGGGCCTCCCAGCTCTTCAATACTGGATAATGGCCTCGATGTCTCTCGCAAGTTTACTGACGAAGATGATTCTGAATGACTAGAATTATAAGGAAATAGTATAGCGTTCAAAAGAGGGATCGAACGGTTTCCTTCTGAAGTTACCGAAGATTGAATATTTTCCCTTTCACTCGAAGCCTCTGTGATATGTGAAGTTACCTGTACAATTAATTTTCATTACTATTTCTAAACATGTTTAAGAAATTCTAAAATAATTTTTCACAGGAAAACAATACATATAAAAAATACATAAAATTTACCAACCCAAACCATGCCAACGAATTGTTCAATACCAGAGGAAAGAATTGGGCATATAAATATTAGTCGAAAAATTGGATAAAAAAAACTGTTAGTATAGTCTTACGAATCCATTTTGTCTTTAATGGTACTTGAAACAAAGATTTACTAAGATAGGTTTTGAAGATAATGTAATATAAAATTAGTTTTAATAGTGACAAAGCCTTGGATTAATAATTCACTAAAAGGTTGCCTTAAACAGATACCTAAAGTCTACAGAAAGGAGAAACTAGTATTTAATTTATGTAAATATGAAACTTTCGGAAAAAGGTAAACTATTTACTCAGTAGTATTAATAAACTTATAGACAAGGTAAAAAAGCTTTATATAAAATTGTATAGTCAATATTGAATATAAATATGTTTATTTACTAGTATGCTGATGTAAATCAAAAAACCTTCGAGTATAAAAAATTACTCTTAGCTTAAGTTAAATTAGTGTTTTAAAATTTGTACTAAAAAACTAAATTTTGAATTATTATTATTATTAATAATATAGGAAAAGGATATTAATTAAATATGCTTAAATAAGTTTAGTTTACCAAATAATATGTCTTACACAAATTGCTTGGAAAGGCAGGAATTACACACCGTACTTCCGGTGAGTTAATTGTATATTAGTTTGTAAATGCATTGCTTGTAGTATAGATTCATGCTCAAGCTTAAAACTACAGCTAAAATATGGTTGAATGTCATGTAAAAGTCGCTAAAATTTCCCCCCTAAAAGAAGGTTATTGTCTACATTACTAATTTGGTAAATTAGTTATTAAAAGAAAACCGATCTTAACAACGATACTCTTAAGAAAACCAACATTGGTGAGCTTATCGTCTTTAGCTGTGGACAGAATGTCTGGAGTAGTGGAAGAAGAAGAGGAAGAACCATGTGACAGAGATTCATTGGGAAGGCTGGAGACGTGATACTCATTTCTTTCCGTCACTCCCGACGATGGTATTGCTGGAACAAAGCAAGTTATTCGTTTCCCTGTGTAGGATTTATTTATTTATTTTTTCATTTGTGAAAAATCTTTTTCAGATTTGGTTAAGAAGACTTACCCGGTGACAAACGAAGTTCTTCGTTTAAAAACCTGTGCAAATCTTCATCTCTGTTACGAAGTTCTGAAGACATGAGTAAAGCCCAGTCAGATATAGAAGAACACTGAGAATCAAGAGCATCTTGTCTCTTACGAATAAACCCTTGAAAATCTGTTCTCTGTTGTTCTAAAACCTTTTTCACAAATAAAAAATTTTATATAATTTTTGAAGTATTAAAAAGAATTAAAATTTTAATAGTACTACTGTATAATTTTTAATTACTTGTTCATGTGTGGAAGCTGTGCCTCGCAAACCACTTAAGATGTTTTGAGTATGATGAGTCTGACTTCGTAGTTTGTTGGCAAGCATGTCGGCCTCTTGCCTCAACTCTGTTTCTTGATTATCGTACATCTCATTCCATGCGGCTTCTCCATTATTTGAAAAAGCTCTCGTATCCAACTCAGTTTCTCCAATCTGAGAAATAGCCGCGTGGTTTCTCATCAAAACCTGAAAATATACAAAAAATACACTATATTAAAACTGTGTCCTTTTTATATAGTTTCAGGTAGTACCTGTTATTACCCTATTTATTGAGCTAAATCCCGTGTATATCTGGCTTTTATATACTTAAAATAGTACAAGTACTCAAAGTAACCACAAAATGTATAAACCATGTTACTGATGAATGGTTCAAAACTAAGTTAGGGTCACAACTTACCTCACTAACTCCATTCTCAGTCCGAGAGCTTATAAGGTCAGTTTCCTGTTTGAAGTCGTTGCTAAAATCTCCCTCTTCATCCCTGATTATTTCAACTCTTCTGTGAAGGTCTTCGGACAAAGTTGAAACAACGTCTTCTGTTTTGTTCAAACTTAAAATTAAGGTTCAATTAATTAAAATAAATACTAATCAAGACTAGTAATACTAGTTACTAATAAATACCATATGATGGTTAAATTGTATGCAATTGATAATAGCTCAATAAAAATAAATATATAATTTTTTTTTCTTATAAAACAAATAGGTATATTAAGTACTAATAATAATAATAATATAAATAATAATTACCTGGCCGAAATTTCATGGAAAGTATTTTCATTGATTGATATGAATGTTTGACTTTGCAGACGAACCAAAACCAATTCTTTCACTACGTTGTTCATCCTCGTTTGCAATTCCTTGAACCAATAATAATAATGTAAAAAAATAGACTGAGTAAAGGAAAGAAGACCGAAGGGGGAGATAAAAAAATAATAATAATAATGTAAAAAAGAAGGCCGAAGGGGGAGATAAAATAATAATAATAATAATTACCCTTATAAAATTTTCGGTATTCAAGTGAAGGTGTTTGGCGTGGTCACGTGATCTCGTAATAAGGTTGCCGTGTTTCGACATGAACATGTCCACTTCTTCAGTTATCTTCTTGAAAGAGTCTCTCTGCCTTGTAGAAAAGGTTCGGAAAATATCCTGCAGCATTTCAACCTATATTCATTATTAGTATTATTTTTATTATTAATATTTTACTCCTGTTATTGTTGTTATTGTTGTTATATGACTCATTATTATTATTATTATATTATTATATATATTATTATATTATATATATATATATATATATATATATATATATATATATATATATATATATATATATATATATATATATATATATATATATATATATATATATATATATATATATATATATATATATATATATATATATATATTGTAGTCAATCGTCCTAATGACTGTGATTAGAAAAAGCTATTTACATTATTTATTATTATTAATTTAAGACTGACGTTCCCTCGCCAGGGGCGTAGGGTTGAGTAGGCTGGAAGAAGGGTGGGGGAAACTGCGTGGGGTAGGGTAGGGTAGAGTTAAAAGGAGGAAATTTTTTTTTCTATTTTTAAAGCTTTCATCAAACTCATTCTATTCCTATTATTATTATTATTATTATTATTATTATTATTATTATTATTATTATTATTAGGATGTCTCTTCAAGTAAACTGTCACCTTTGTAATGATATCAACCGCCATATTTGTAACGGCTGAGGCCTGCTCACCCAAGAGTGATGTCAGCGTAACCATGGCAGGTAGAAAGACTGTCTTGTGAAAATTTTTGAATGACCTAACCTGGTCTTCTCTCAAAACCTGAAGGTTGGCAAGATTCTTTTCGATACTCGATTGACCAGTTTGAACCTAAGATAGGAGGAAAGATGTAATTATAATAATTATATTTTAAATTTACCTGTGATTTTGGATTGTAGAAGGCAGAGACACACTACCTGATCAGATGTTAATTTTTCAATCATTGCTACTTGCGCTGTTGTTGTTCTGACGAGAGCGGCAATCTGTTCCGAAAGAGCTTCCAGTTCTTGACCTCTTTTCTTCAAATTACCTCCCAGATTATCTCGAAGTTCCTTACAGAAGGCGGACTGAGTTTCAGTGAATTGCATTAGAGCCTCGTCCATTCTTAGAATTTTTTGGTTGAAACTTCTTCGGAAATCGGTGGAGACACGATGGTTTTGACGCATTTGATGTTGGGCAGATTTGCTAGGAACTCTACATCGATAATAAATTAGTAAATAGTATATGTGAATAATCAAACTCCTTCAGTCTCGCACACAACAAACATCGGTTTGAATCCCGTAAGACACTTTCTTTATTATTCCTAAATGCCCTTTTATATTAAACAATATTACAGTAAATTATAATTATAAACTTTGTGCATAAAGTTTAGTAAGTTAAATGCTAACTATAAATTAAAGTTTAACTATCGTGATTTCTCTATACTGCAAAATTTAGCAATTAACTTGGTTACCTATCCATATGATAGTTAATTACATTCAGAAAGAAGAATTCAGATAAAAAATATAAATGGTAATAAAATATATATATATAACATATGTCTAGAAGTCATCTTACCTATTTAGTTGATAACCAAATATTTGTGAGACGTCTGATAAAGGTTTTCCTGTAGTGGTGGTTTCCTCCTTCAAGACAAATTCAGTCGTGGATTCCATTTCATTTTCATTTTCCAATTCTTTCGATGTTTCTTTTTCTTTCTTCTTTCTTTTTCTCTTTTCTTTCTGGACTTTTCTTCTTGCTAGTCTTTCTTTTCTTTTAAATTCCCGCCAAGAGATCCCTCCCCCGCATTTTGTCTCTTTTAGGTGTGATGGGTCTAAACATTTTCTACATGCCGCCACCCGTGCAGATAAATCACTGGATCTTTTCTCCAGTTTATTAACGTATTTTTCTGATAAACAAACCATCTGTTTTTCAATGAAAATAAAAAAAAAGGTAAGTTAACAAAAAAAAAAATATAAAGAATTGCTAGTCTTCCCTGAATATTATTAACTTATAAAAACATACCTAATCATTATAAAGGATTAAATACCCACATACCCAAGAAAGTAATGTTCGTTTTTACCTTATCTTCTCCACTAAAATTTTCATCAGATGAAGTATTCGAAACGTTCGTCGTATCCTGCAATTCAGTTCCATTTGGTTTAGAGGTAGTATTTACAAATGTTTTTCTTATAATCGAAATAGGAGTAGTACTCTGAGGCCTCACAGAGGCTGCAGTTATAACTTCAAGATTATCAACTGATCTCTCAGTGATAGAAGACAAGCGTCTAGATTTTACTTGTACCTTTGGAGGGTTTGACTTTAGGAGTTGAGGGAACGGTAGGATATTCTTGCGATCAGAAATGGTTGGGGTTAATTCGTTGTCCATCACTGACGAAATTTTAGGAGTTATGTTACTTTTATGAGGAAAATTTTTGGAACCTAGTTGACATACCAAAAGATCTTGGCGAAGAGTATCGATTTCTGACCAATATTCCTGAAAAAGAATATTTTAAATTAAAGGAGTGAAAAAAATTAGTACTTAATTATTGTTTAGGGTGAGGAAGGAATGCAATAGAGTTCTTGTAGCTCGGCGGGTTAAACTTCAATTCACCAGCAGCAGGGTTAAATGTTTGCTCTTAGGACTTAGCAAAACTCATTACAAATTTCTACATAAATCTCAAATCTCTTTCACACAGCTAAAACACAACCAATACATACAACAGAACAATCATCTCAAAAGCTTCCATACAGAGAGAGAGCCTGACCAATTAGTCTGGATTTCGAAACAATGCTGTTTAACCCTTAAACCTTATATATGTGAATATTTATCTAAATTTCACCTTGTGAGTACAAAAAATATACTTTCCAGCCGACTAAAAATTCCTCCAAACTCTGATCAGGGATAGTATAATAATAATAGTAATAATAATAATAATAATAATAATAATAATAATAATAATAATAATAATAATAATAATAATATCAAATAGCTTCACTGTAAATAAACGGTACAATAGATACGTTTGATAAGTAAATTAATGATAGAAATATATATATATTTTAGAGCAAATTTTTAATTCTCAAATTTGAGGATTGCGAGGGGTAATCATTGTGCCGAAAACGCTACATTTACATGGGCACTGTTATACTCTCTCGAAATCAAAAAATTCTTTCAATAATAATTTGTGGGTTGAATTATATGCATATCACGCCCACGCCCATTTATACATGATATGAATCTACACAAAATTTAAACCATATATGCAAAACATTATAAATGGGGCCAGACAAGTAATATCCGAAAATAGAAAAGTTGGGGATTAAAAATATGGCAATAAGGAAATAAATAAAATAAAATATAATTTAAAATAAATAAATAAAAAAATAAAAAAAATTTAAATTTGAAGTTAAATAAGTATTTGGAAAATCAATAAAAAATAAATTGACATATTATTATTATTATTTGCATTTTTTTAAAATTATTTATATATATATATATAATATATATATATATATATATATATATATATATATATATATATATATATATATATATATATATATATATATATATATATATATATATATATATATATATATATATATATATATATATATATATATATATATATATATATATATATATATATATATATATATATATATATATATATATATATATATATATATATATATATATATATATATATATATATATATATATATATATATATATATATATATATATATATATATATATCATCCGCATCCGCATGCATGTGCGGAACATGCATCCGCATCCGCATCCGCATTTTCGAAAAATTCGGCATCCGCATCCGCATGTGTGATGGGACGATTAATCATCATATTTGGCCCCACTACTAAATCTTCACCCAGCCTTTCATTTTCATAAATTTACATAAATTGGTTGGAGGTATAAATAAATCTCTGCTCGACCTCTGTTGAAAATGAAAGGCTGGGTGGATTTAGTAGTGGGGGTCAAATAAACTCTCCAAGACGAAATCAAATTACACCAACAACTGGATCCGAAAAGATTTCCTGCTTCGCAAATTTTAAGATTAAAGTTAAAGCATCCGCATCCGCATAGAATTTTGCATCCGATCATCTCTCTCTCTCCGTGTTCTCACTTATTAAAATCAATGGCTCTGCTCGACTTGTTGAAAATGAAAGGCTGGGTGGATTTAGTAGTGGGGCCAAATTTTCATAAATTTACAAATAAATTGAAAATAAATCTCTGATCTGTTCTGAAAATGAAACTATAATACAGGGTGTCTAACAAGTTCTTGGTCTATGGGTTTATAGATATATCAAAGTACTTGTAATTTGAACATTTTCAATGAGTTTGTAAATCATCTGATTGTAGAGAAATGTCTTACTGGCTATTTTCAGCAGGATGGTGCCACTTACCATTCGAATAATAATAATAATAATAATAATAATAATAATAATAAAAATAATAAAAATAATACATCCAACGTCAGCATATACCAAATTGAGTCCTTTGAAAATCGGGTAATATAGAAAGGACTTTGATTACCAAGGTCGCCTTATCTTACCCAGCCGGATTTCTTCCTATGGGGCGTGCTGAAAGGGAAAATGTATCGCAATAAGTCACCTAATTCACATGCAACAGAAAGACAATATTCGGCAGACAATTAATGTTGTGACTCCCAATGTGTTGGCAGCAACCTTCCATAACATTAAAAACTGTGTTCAGGCAAGCCTTGATGTGATGCTAATATCGATCATTTCCAACACTTGTTTGAGATGTCAGCACAATTCTCACACATCAATGTTTGTCTATGGTAAATTTTATCTTATGACCACTATTTTGTGTAAATCTGGGGCCGGAAACGAGTGGGATACCCTGTACTACGTATTAAAATTACATGTATTTACAAATTTGAATAAATAATGAAAATAATTTAATTCTTCCTTTATTAAAATTAACAGAAATGTCTCATAATATAATTTTTTCAATTTCATCGTCATCGACAAAATTCGTTAATCGTCAAAAAAAAATAAATATATATTATATATATAATATATATATATATATATATATATATATATATATATATATATATATATATATATATATATATATATATATATATATATATATATATATATATATATATATATATATATATATATATATATCACAGGATAGAACCAATACTACAGAAATAATAATAAAAAAGAAGACCACCGGAGTAAAAGGTAAAAAGAAACTTTGATACCCAATTGACCTGTCCTTTGGGCAACGCCCATCAAACATGCCCAAAGCTTTCCTCCTGAGCCTTCATACTCTATTCTTTAATAAGAATAAAAATTTCGCTCTCATTCCATAACTGGGCTTAGTCTATTAGTTTAATAGAACAGATTATATATATATATATATATATATATATATATATATATATATATATATATATATATATATATATATATATATATATATATATATATATATATATATATATATATATATATATATATATATATATATATATATATATATATATATATATATATAATCATAAAAATCCGCCCCAATGAAGGGTTACTTGGTTTACTAGGTTTACTAGTGGGTTTCACGGGCCGACGGCAAACATCCGCTGGCTGGTCAGACCTATCACGGAAGTCGATTTTGATACAACCTGCAGCAAGCATTCCGCTGGTTTACTTATTACGCATAAGTGGGCGGAACTAAGCGTAAGAGAAAAACTGCCCAAATTTCTCTACTCCGGCCAGGCCTCGAACCCTGGACCTTTCGCTTGCTAGTAGAGTGCTCGATCGACTAAACTACGGAGCGGATATATATATATATATATATATATATATATATATATATATATATATATATATATATATATATATATATATATATATATATATATATATATATATATATATATATATAGTGATGCAACGATGACGATGAAACTAAAAAAAATATATTTCAAAAGTTTCCATTAATTAAAGTCTTAACAATTTTCTAATAAAGAAGAATTACATTGTCTATTTTCCTTATTCAAATGCGTAAATTCATGTAATTTTAATACACAGTATTATACAGGGTGTCACACTCGCTCTCGGCCTCCCAGATATCCCCTTATTGATATCAAAGTAATTGTCATAAGTTAATAAAATTTGCTACAAGCAAACCATGGGTGTGTGAGAAGGGAGATGGAGTCGTGAGATGTCGCGATACTGTCGTTCGTATACGAAAATGAATCCTGTGACGATTGGGTCATTTTCAAGGGGCTTCGGCAACCAAGGTCACTTGACCTTACCTTGCCGGATTTCTTCCTATGGGGCATGCTGAAGGGGAAGACAATATTCGGCAGACAATTGCCGATATGCCTCCCAATGTGTTGTCGCCAACCCTCCGTAACATATATATATATATATA